>JADRCH010000236.1:1744466-1769549 GCA_019843965.1 Rhynchomys soricoides
CTGCCTCTGCCTCTGCCTCTGCCTCTGCCTCTGCCTCTGCCTCTGCCCCACCACACCTGGCTCTAAGGAGAATCTGGCTGCCTGACCCATTGTTCTCCTTGTGCATTGATAGGAAGGAACTAAACAAAGCTGGGAAAGAGAAGAGACTAGCTAGAGGGTTGTTAGAGACATTTTAGGGTTCAGTAGAAGGGGTGAAGATACTAAGAGCCCTTGTCCAAACAACAGTCAGACCCTTTCCCCTTACAGCCTGGATCTCCCCACCCCAACTTCTGCTGAGACTTGATGCTCCATCCTTAGCCTGTGCCATGACCTGAGCTCCCAGGACCACTTTGTTTTGGTGATCTGAGAAGTCAATTTGTCACCTATAAGTGACTCCCTGCTCTATAAGTAATTTTAAACAAATCCTTTCCTGTCCCTGAACTTCTGCTTCAAGCAAACATGCCCCAGCTGGGCTTTCCTCTGTCAGGAGCAGACTCATAGACAGCATGCACTCCAGGAAGTGTTCCATCAGTCAGTCAGCAAGGGCCCCAAGCTCCAGCCACGTGAACCACTGAGCCAGGCACAGGCTCACAGCAGGAGAGTCTGAGGAAGTGTCTGGGGGTCTCCAGGCCTTTACAACCTCATTTTAGGTTCTCGTGGATCTTCCTGAAGCCCTGTCAGCTCTTGCTATTAGCACAAGGCTCTCAGAATGTAGAGTAAACTAATGAATTACAGCATGATTACACAGCACATAATTAACTTTGTAATTAATATGCAACTGCCACTTAAGCTAAAACACTGCTTATAGAGATGTACGGCAATAGGAAATCACAGGTCAGAAATGGGCTCCGGGAGGTTTAGAAGGCTGAGTGGAAGCGGGAGTTTGTGCAGGGCCACGGGGCATGTTAATTAAAGAATAGGATGAGCTGGAGCCCTGTTTTCTTTCTGTACCTTCTCCTTTAACAAAGACCCCAGAACACTTGGCAGGTCCAGCAGCCAGGGTTAGCCAACAGCTCCCCAAACTGTATTTTCAAAACTAGGGCAGGCCTTACGTTCCTGCCCCCCACCTCCACTTCCGAGTCTTGGCCCTTGGGACCTGGCTGTATCCCTTCCTCCTCTAGAAAGCCTGTGAGGTACCCCACCTTCTCTGCATTTTAGGCTTCTAGAAGTCACGGGTTCCATGGTCCTTTTTATTCAATCTTATCATTCTCTGGCCTATCCCAAGCTTTAAATCTAGAGAATTCCTTAGATGTCATCCAACCTAGCCCCCTCCTCACTCCAAGGCCAGAGTCAAGGGGCTTAGCTCCTCAGTTACCTGCTGATATGGGTGTGGGCTGATCAGGAAGCCCCCAGATATTCCTCCTATGCTGTAGGTTGCTACCAGACAGATACAGCCATTGTAGCTGTGGGATTAAGCCCTTAAAGTCAGTCATCAATCAGTCAGATACACACACACACACACACACACACACACACACCAGCTATGTGTCCTTGGGAAGATTGTACAACTTCTCTAGGCCTTGGCTACTATAAGATACACACTGTGAGACCCACTCCAATGAACTAGAATGAGGGTTAGGTGGGAAAATGCACTTGAAGGAGCTTGCTGGAGTGAATGCTATGTGTAGAGCTGGCTAGCTTTCTGCAGCTAAGGGGATGGATCCCAAGCGTTCAAATGCATATCCATAGTGCTGCACATAGGCTGGTGTGTTTGGGACACCCCCGTCCCCTGAGACCAGGAACACCCAATGATGGACCCCGGTCCATGGATCCTGCCTTGAGCTGGCTCTTCATTGTCCTGGCTTTGAGTCATCCCTGGAACCATTAGATTTGTCTGAGAGACCTGGATTCAAATTCTAGCATTGTTGTTTCCTGATCTGGGGCAGATTTTAAGCTCCTTTATTCTTTCCTGCCTGAGCATTCCCATCAGTAGATGGCACCAATCGACCTGCCTTTGGCTGTGTTGTTAACAATTCATAGGAAATGTCAAATGTGCCCTGGGCTCTTGGTGGCTAAGGTGCACCTGTTCTCATTATTATTCATAGCTAGTGGAGGCTGCAGAGTGGCCATCCCAATAGCCTTGGAGAGAAAGCCCTTGCTCTTTGGGACACTGAGCCTCATTCACCTGGTTCCTGAGTCCATTGCATTTGTCTGGGGGGGGGGGGGGGTAAGAGCCTCGGCAAATCTAGTCTTCACCTTAGCCAGCTCATATGGCCTTCGCCTGTCCAAGAAGTGGCTGGGTCTCTGCTCCCAGCCTAAGCCAACCTTGCTGGGGAAGGGAGCTGTCTGGATGTCCATGAGGGGTGGTCACTCATGAAGCTTCTCATGGTCTTAGATCCAAATACCCACTGTTCAGCTCCTCCCAGGGCTTTCTCTCTCCAGAGATACTTTGAGGTCACATCTTCACATGAAGCTGAGAGTCTCCTCTTATCCCCACCCTGATGGCTCCACCATCTCTGAGAACTGCCAGCTTCCCTTGTCCTCTCTGACTCTCTCCTTCCTCTATACCCCATTGGCATGCCTCTTAAGTCAGCATTTCTCCAAGTGGGTTCTGGGAACACTCATGCTTAGAGAATTTTTAAATGTGTTCAAGGAAAGGGGTGTCTGTCTTATGATCCAATAACTGTGGAAATGTCAAGCATTCGAAGTAACATGGGAACATGTAGGAGCCATCTCCCCAGAAGGGCAAAACATAAAGCATTTGTCTCATCTGACCAGGGCCTCAGTTCTTCAGGATGATCTCAGGGGATGGTGTTCCAGTGGACAGCTCACAGCAACTGACTGCCCCTCCCCCCAGCCTCAGTGGCCCTTCTCTCTCTTCCTGTCCTCAATGCAGACACTGCCTGCCTGGAAAGGTTCCATGTGGGTACCCAGGGCCCCACTTGGAGAGCTCACAAGTCACAAAGCTCCTGCCCTATTTCTTATCCACACCGAAACTTTGCAGACCTGACTTTCCCACTCAGTATCTTCGCCTAGTCTTCCAGCTGGTGGACTTGGCCTTGCCCTCATCCTCCGAAGTCTCTGTGGAGGCTCTCTCAAGAGGGATGGGGGAGAGGGCCTGGAGAGATGGCTCAGTGGTTAAGCACACATATCACTCTTCCTGAGGACCTGAGTTTGATTCCCAGCACTTACTGCAGGAGGTTTCCAACTGACTGTAACCCCAGCTCCAGGGGGATAGGATTCCTCTGACCTCTGTGGGGACCCACATTCGTGTGCTCAATACCCCCCACCCCGTCCCACCCCACACAGACACATACATATAACTAAAATAATAATAAAAAAAAATGTTAAAAAGAGTGATGCTGAGCAGTGGTGCCTCAGTTTACAAGCTGAGACTTTTTAAAGACACTACTGCAAAGTTTAATGAACAGACTTAAAAGCTAGGTTGTTGGGTTTTTTGAGATTGACAGTTTTTAGCATTCAGGGTAACGGCACATAAGTCTTCCCCAGCAGGCGCCAGGCTTCTGCTGGTTTCTCCTTCCACAGATATTGTCCAGAAGGGCCAGGGGCCCTGAACAGAGCTGATAGGTGGGGCTGGATACAGATTTATGATCACTGACAGAGTGAGCCCAGCAGCCTGGGTGGCTAGTGTTGTCATCACTATTGAATGCTTACAGAAGAGCCCAGGCCTCAGAGGCCAGCAAACAACAGGGGTAGGATTTGAACCCGGTGCTCTACTGCCTGTACCACTAAGCCACACTGCCTGTCAGAAACTGGGTGATGACAAGAAGGTGAGAACACCCGTGTGCTCTGTGAACCACAGTGTGCATCTCCTGGGACTGTCCATCACCATCACCGGACAGGAAATAAGGTCCCACTTATCCCCTTGAAGGTCTCTGACCTGAAACAGCAGTGGCTTGGGTCACAGCTCTGCCAACAAAGCATGGCTTTTTCACAGTGGGCACAGAGCATTTGATCCTGCCACCCCTTGACATGAGTGCATAGCCCCACCTGGAGGGCTAGCAGCTGGAGCTAGCCCACTAGACGGCAGCCTAGCCTAGACTGGCACCTGCAAGGGCCAATGTGGGGGTCATAAGAGGCTTGAGAGAGCAGAGAGGTTCAGGGCAGGGGGGCACCCAGGCCCAGATGGGACCTGCTCAAGCTTCCAAAGTTCTCCTCTGACCACACCCACCTCTCCCAGGCCTGTTTCCTCAGCTGTGAAAGTCAAACGGGTCTGACTGCTTCTCCAGATTCCTTCCAGGTCTAAGCCATGAGAAATGTTGCTTGTTTCCTATCTGCTACTTTTAGCACAAATCTGTCTCCCTTCTGATACTTTTCCATTTTTTTTTTTTAAATCATTTTTGAGAATTTTTGAAAAATCTGACAGGCAGAGGCAAACAGGAGCTGCTATAGGGGCCAGAGAGATGACTGGTTAACACCTCAGACTTTCCCAGCATCCACCTGTGAAGGCTCACAATCACTTGTAACTCTAGCTCCAAGAAGGTCTCACCCCCTCTTCTGGCTTCCACTGAACAGCCATACCTCTACCTGGCTGACAGAAATTGCACACTCATGCCGAGCCTCAGTTTTCCCATCTGCAAAATGGAATAATAGAGCCAGATGTGCAACTGTGCTAGGAAGCTACTTGGAATGTGGCTGCTTGATTGTGTGGTCCCTCCACTTGGGGGCTCGGGGCTTGAAAAGAGCCTTGCTTACACTCTGGGTTTCAGGAAAGAACTCCAAGTCAGGAATCGGGAAGTAGGTGTGTAGTCTGCCTGGTGGCCGCTTGCCATTCACTCCTCTTTCTGAGCTGAGTCACTCAAGGCTGGGAAGATGGCTCCGTCAGTATAACATGCCTGCCACACAAGGACCTGAGTTCAGATCCCTAGAACCTACCCAAATAAAAGCCATATACAGTAATGCAAGCCTATCAGTCTAGCATTGGTGTGTACAGCAGCAAGGGAGATAGGCAGGTCCCTAAAGCTCATCAGCCCCATAGCCTGGAAGAATCAAGCTTCAGGTTCAGTGAGAGATTGTGCCTTTAAAAAACGGGATGGAAGGAAACTAAACAAAGGCATCTCATGTCAACCTTGGACCTCTACTCGCACGCTCACACATACACTAGCACAGACATGCACACACTACACACACCACACACCACACACCACACACAAAGATGACTCACCTGAAAGTCTTCATTTCCTGAGATAGCAAAGAGTTGGTAAGCCAATGGTTTGGTAAACAATCATCTGTCATTGTCTAGACTAAGCAAGAAGAGTGCTGTGATTGATTAGCCATGTCTGTTCAGGGTGCAGGAGTTGGGGATGGTTTTACTCTCAGTCTTGCTCTCTCAGCCCCACTATCCCTAGGCTGGGTGGTCCCTTACAGACCTGAAGGCAGAGGGGAACCAGAAGTAGGAGACAGTCCAAACACCTTCTGTGCCCACAGCTGGTGTTGTAGGAACATCTGCTGGAGTTCACTGCTTTCTAGAAGACTCCAGCTTCCCTGTCCCCCAAAGCTCTTGAGTAATTGCTGGCCTCCCTAACCCCTCTCCACTTCCTGGCATCTGAGACTTTGGAATAGCCACAGGAACCTGAGGCAAAGCCAGGTCAGGGCCTCTGTGTGTGTGTGTGTGTGTGTGTGTGTGTGTGTGTGTGTGTGTGCGCGCGCGCGCGCTGTCCTGGGAGACACTATGGCCTGCACAGTGTCAGTCCTGTCAAGAGTGCACAGCAGTGATGGTCACTTCCTTGCTCTGGGTAGTAGGGGTGGGAAGGAAGTGTCCAGCTGATGAAGATCTGCCATGCTCCTGTGCAGAATGAGATGTGCAGCAGAGGCCCTTGTGGTCAGAGCAGGGCAGAATCCTGGCGCCACTTCTCAGCACTGGGGCCTTAAGCAAGTCACTGGGTCTCTCAGAGCCTTGGTTTCCTCTCGGTGGCTGGACCGTGATAACTGGAACTTAAGTCACAGCAGAGCTGACACTAAGTGAGGTGACACAGAGAACTTATGGTCTGTTCCCTGTAGGCTCAGTAGGGGGACTGGTTCTGCCAAGGGCCTTGTCTAAGACTAGACCAGCCCTTCTTTGCACATTGTATGTAGGGGCTGGGGTGTGGGGTGTGCAGCATCAAGAACCTAGAATGTGCCCAGAGAGGACAGAAGGGCAAGGCTTCAAAGGCATCCTGTGCCCAAAGGATAAAGAGCCCAGATGGAGAGGCAGTCCTCAGCCTCGTGTGGGTAGGGACAGTGGTGACCTTTCTTGAGGTCAGTGTGTGTCATTCCTCTAGACTAACATTCAGTCCAGGGCAGAATGTCAGGCACTATTAAGTGCGGCTGCCCTTCAGGAGCCTGAAAGGCCGAGGCTATCTTGTTTCTCTTTAACCAGCATCAGCAGTGGATACTCCTGTGGATAGGGTGGGTGCTTGGGAGATTTGGTCACTGAGAAAAGAAGGCCCATCCTTCTAGAAACCTACAAATGGAGCCAAAGCACTTTAAATCATGCTGGCCAGATGTCATGGGCCTTATGGAGCCTGGTCACGGGGTGCTCCTTGCTTGGGTAGAGGAAGCAGGTGTGGGCCTTTCAGAAACCTCTCTCCTAAGTATCTTTGCCTGCTCATCCCCTCAGCCCAGCAGGGAAGGGAAGAGATTTCCTGTCCTCTCATTAGAAGACACAGGCTCAGGAGGTGAAAGGGCCTTCCCAAAGCCCACAGCCAGGAAAGCCTGGCTCCCAGCCCACCACCCACTGGAACCCCACCCTACGCAGACCTGCTGCCTGCCCAGGGCCTGTCCTCACTGCTTGCTCTAGAGAAGGACAGCTGGTCCACAGCAGCTGCCTGAAGCTTCCTCACTTCTCTGGCTCCTGTCTGCCTGTCTTTTAGACTCCCCTGGAGTAGAGCACCAAAGAAAGTGAACCCCTGGCAAGTGCCTTTGCTTCCCAGGCATTTCTTGGAGCTTCCATGACCTCCCCTTTAAGATGAGGAGGGTGGAGGTCTGCATCAGAGCTTCCCTTACCTCATTCCCAGCCACCACATCCCACCCAACTCTCAACTAAGACTACATTTAAAATGACCTTTGAGCTCACTTAGGTCAGCCATTGAATAAGTAGTTTAACTCCATCACAAATAAGACCCATGAACTCACCCTTCGTCATTTCCCGAGACCAAGACTTCACTATGAAAATGGAAAAGGTTTGCCCATAGACTACCTGAAGTCAACCTTTTCATCTATGGGACACAGATCACTCCTTAAGGACACTGTCCTAAGTGGCCGGTACCTGCCAGTCCCGAGATCCCTTCATTACAGCTAAGGTTTCAGTCTCAGGACCTTAGCAGTAGCCATACGTTCACCGTGTCTGTCCATTGAATGAGCACATTTGGGGTATGGGCTTTAAGATGCTTAACTGTCAGCCATCCTGGCTGAAGGGGAGATGGGTGTGTGACAGTGACACTGAGGGGACTGGAGTAGAGTGAGCGAGTAGTGTCACTTGCCGACTAGACCTTGCTGGACCTTTAGGGGTGAAAGGGCAGGCAGTCTGACCGAGGGCAGGCCAAGTCAAAGCTGTAGCAATGTGTTCAGAGCTCAGACTAGGAGGCATGGAGCCACCCAAGTGAGGGGCTTGGGATATGGACTAAAATCAGTGGGAGGTGGGGGCCAGGCCAGGAAAGGGCATGGATGATGCTGACACATGCCCACGCTCCATGCTTGTCTTAGTTAGGGTTCTACTGCTGTGAACAGACACCATGACCAAGGCAACTCTTATAAGGACAACATTTAATTGGGGCTGGCTTACAGGTTCAGAGGTTCAGAGGTCCATTATCATCAAGGTGGGAGCATGGCGGCATCCAGGCAGGCATGGTGCAGTAGAAGCTGAGAGTTCTACATCTTTATCTGAAGGCCACTAGAAGACTGGCTTCTAGGCAGCTAGGATAAGAGTCTTAAAGCCCACGCCCACAGAGACTCACTTCTTCCAACAAGGCCACACCTACTCCAACAGGGCCACACCTCCAAATAGTGCCACTCCCTGGGCCAAGAATATTCAAACTACCACACTGCTGGAGGGACAGGTTGGATGATACCCTAGAGACTAGCTTCTATGTTTCTCTCTCTCCCTCTGCCTCTCCCTATCCCTCCCCCTCCTCCTCCACCTCTTCCTCCCCCTCCACACCTCCCCTGTTCCTCCCCCTCCCCTCTCCCATTCTCTTTCTTTCTTTCTTTCTTTCTTTCTTTCTTTCTTTCTTTCTTTCTTTCTTTCAAGAGCATGGCTGTCCCTCTGGTCCTGTTTCGAAGCACAGCCTCTAGTCAGGCTGTGGGCAGAACCTCCCAGCCCTGCTGCCAGCCCCCCTTCCCCTTCCCCCAACTTGAGCTGCAGATGTGCATGGTGATTGAATCATTTCTGCACACCGTTGCTCACACAGCTCCCCGGAGATGTGCTGCTTGCCTGTGCAAGCTGTCAGGAGAGGTGTGTGCTCAAGTGCATCTGGGCCAGCAGCCCGTGTGCGCACACACCATCAATGGAGAGCACAGAGGCATCTGTAGGTGTGTGTGTGTGTGTGTGCGTGCAGTGCAAAAACACCTCTACCTGGAGACGCTCAGGCTTAGTCGCTAGGCCTAAGAAGTAAGAAAAGAAATCACAAGATGTTCATAAGATGGTTGTGAGGTGGTCTTGCCACATTGGGGTGCTCTGAGTGCCCATGGTACAGTAAAAATTCTCTGTCCCTGTATCCAGGGAAGGACCCTACATGTAAGACAGTTCTTGTCTGTTTGAGGTTTCTGTCCCCTTTTTTCTGCCAGTGGCATAGTTACCAGGAGATGACTACTGTCAACAGAAGCTTCTCCCAGCATAACCACCCCTGCAAATTGGGAAAACTCAGCCTGACTACCGTGTCATCACCTAAAAACTTACATATATGTGATGAACTCTGGTCAGGCATAGCTTCAAGAGAGGCAGTGCCTGGGGCCTTGGGCCATCTGGCAGGGGCTTGGGGGAGAGGCATTTTCCAGGCTGCAGGCTCCACAGCTTGGGAAGAACCTTGGAATTTTAAAGTTGAATGCTCTGCTCCTACTGAGGTGGAGTTTCCAGGCAGCTGGAGCCCTCAGATGCTAGAGTTTGGCAGGCCACCAAAGGATGACTAGCCCAGACCTTCATTTTACACATAGACAAACTGAGGCCCAGCTTCTTGCCCTGTTCACACAGTGGGAGGGTGGCAGAGCAGGTACCCATTGTAAACCCCACCCCCAGGCTAACTAGAAAGGCTTGCAAGGACAGAGATGGCAGAACTGCAGTCAAAGTCCTTAATTGAGCCCACACTTATTCAGAGGGCAACAGACTGGAAGAGGCTACCAGGCATTGGTACCAGGCTCTTGGTTGGGAAGAGAGCCCTGACCTGCCTGGGTGCTAGAGCTATTTCCACTGATGATTTTGTGAGGCTGTCTAAAGGCACCTGGAGGCAAGCACAGCTGAGTGGTGATTCTGTGGCAGTGGGGCGACCTCTGCTGGCTGCCAGCGGCTCGACACTTCCTGACTGCTATGCTGGGTGCTATGCTAGGGTTCTGGCCTTGCAAACCACTGGCTTTGGACAGGTTGAATGGAACCAGGACTTCTTTGGGGACCCAGTCATGGCTCGAGATAGGAATATACAGGAGACTATGGCCACCAGTCTTGGAGGGATCTGGAAATAACAGCATGCTAATGGTTAGAAAGGCAGCAGTTTCTACCTTAGCCCAGCTGACGGCCTCCTTGCATTTCACCTCTCCAAGGCTTTAAAATTTGAGAAAAAGCAGCTATGCCTCAGAAATGGGCTGCCAATGAAAACAGTGTGTACAGAAGCCAGACTGTCCCCCCCCCTTTTTCCTGCCTGGTGCTAATCTCTTCTCAGGCCCTGGACCCTTAGCTTTCAAGTCCTTGCCCCTTGCAGTGTGGAATTCAGACCCACCATTTCTGTTCATTCCTGTGTTATTGACCCCATTCTCCACCATTGATAGGAGCAGTTTCAAAGTGACACCTCAGCTAATGGCTCGAGAAGTTCAAACAAGAGTTTCATGGATTCAATGCCAGCCTGGGCTACATACAAAGTCTCTGTCTGGAAAAAAAATTAAAAAGAGTGTATTGCATGTCACCTTACCTGTATGGGCCTCTTTCTTCAGCCAGATACTTTATTTTATAAATAGAAATATATGATAGCTAAGTAACTGCAATCCCAGCACTGAGGCAGGAGGATTCCCCATGAATTTGAAACCAGTCTGAACTACAATGAGACTGTATTTTTTTAAAGCTTTGTTTGTTTGTTTGTTTGTTTAATGTGAGTACATTGCTGTCTTAAGACACACCAGAAGAGGAAGTATCAGACCCCATTACAGACAGTTGTGAGCCACCACATGTGGTTGCTGGGAAGTGAACTCACGTCCTCTGGAAGAGCAGTCAGTGCTCTTAACCGCTGAGCCATCTCTCCAGCCTGAGACTGTATTTTTGTGGGGGGCAGGGACTCCACTGTTGTCCCTGTGATCTGTAATGTCTCCTGACAGTTATCTCTCTGATGTCCTATGAGTCTCACAAGTGTTGGAAGCCCAACTGGGTCATCCCTTGATTCCATAAAATGGATCCCAGACCTGGACAGTTATAGACCATGTCATCTTGGACAACATTATTATGGGTTTTGGGTTTCCCAAAACAAAATCAAATGGACCTGTCAGGTTGGGAACAACTTTGCCCACTGGTATCCTGTGGATCTTTGAATCCAGAGACCCTGTGGAGGCTAGCCTGATCTAGAATGGTACTCTTTGTTATTTGCCTCCTGAAGTAAGACGTGGAATCCTGACAGCATCCATAAGGGAAAAGCAGCCTTGGGGTCCAAAGGTTGCTGACCAGGGATGTGCAAGCTCCTCATACTTGCTAGAAGCTTCTATTGGTTGGCAGAGCATCCTTGGGCTACCAAAGTTATCAATATGTGTAAGCATGTGTCAAGAACTCTCTGGGTTCCTGGTCCTAAATGGCATGGCCCTCCTAGAAGATCCTCTGTGGAGGCAGAGCTTGGTGGGGCTACAGGGGACTCTTGTCTCTTATCTATGGGGAAACTGAAGCTTTGGAGCCAGGGATGACTTCACAGGGCCCTCCTGGCTTTTAGAGTTCAGGACACCTCCAAACTTTTAGAGTGATGGGAAGAGGTGGGTGTCCAGAGAGTCTGCAGTGTCAGTGTCTAGCCCTCAGGGTGCTGTGGTTTGTCTAGAGTGTCCCCTGCTGGCTGATATGGCCATGGAGGTCTTTTCTAAGTTGTATACAGTCTCTGAGCTGGGTGCTGGTTATTCCAGGCCAGTCACATCCCCAAGCTGACCTGGACTTGACTTTCCGGGTTCCTTTGGCTCACTGTCCTTGTCCTAGCCAGCTTCAGAAGTCTCTCTTTCCTTTCTCTCTCTCTCTCTCTCTCTCTCTCTCTCTCTCTCTCTCTCACACACACACACACACACACACACACACACACACACACACCACATGTGCACCTGATACTTGAGGAAGCCAGAAGAGGGTGTCATATCCCACAAAACTGGAGTTACAGACAGTTGTGAGCCACCACATGGGTGTTAAGAACCAAACCCAGGTCCTCTACAAGAACAGCAAATGTTCTTAACCATTGACTCATCTCTCCAGCCCTAGAAACCATACACTTTACAGGAATCCCGGCTGCCATTATTTGCCCATGTTTAGAGTGGGATGATCATTCACAGACCCTCAAATATTGCCAAGAACCAAGATAACCTGTCAGATGGTGTACCATGGACCCACTTCTACTCTGGGCCTCTCCTTGTCTCTGCCTTCCCTATGGTTTATCACTGGCCACAAGAGTCTTCCTTTGTCACCAAAATGCTGGCTGAGGCTCTCTGCAAGTGTACCTGGGAGGAGACAGCCTCTGCTTGAAGACCCCTGAAGTTGCTAAGGTGTTCTGCACCCCTACTAGCCTCCAGCAAGAACCCCCTAGGCACTCCCAAGAACCTGTCTCATAGGTTGGAACAGGATTCTGCCCTGGCTCTTACGGGAACTGTAAATGGAGTCATAGTTTTCTCACCTGCAATGTGGAAATACTGTAGTATCTGTCAGTGCCCTGGGCCTGGACCAGCTCTTGACCATTAGCAGGAGAGGTTTGACAAGTTGTCACCTAGTAGGTGACCTAGAGTAAATACAGGCTTTTTTCTTTTGAGACAGAGTCTCAGCAAAACTGATGATTCTCCTGCCTCAGCCTTCCAAATGCTGCAATTTATGCACATACGCCAAGAGTTCCTAGCCGATCGTGCCATTTTCACAAGCATACTGATGGCCCCAGCACTGGGGATCTCTTGCAGGGTTCCTGGGCAAGCAGAAACACAGGATGGACCAGATGTAAACTCATAATGTGGGGATGGATGTAGGGATGCGGGGATGTCTGGACCAATTGTCTTAGTCAGGTTTCTACCCCTGTGATGAAACACCATAACAAAAGCAACTTGGGGATGAAAGAATTTATTTAGCTCACGTACACTGAATCACAACCCATTGAGGGAAGCTAAGGCAGGAAATCAAATGGGGTTGGGGAGGGCTGACCCAGACACAGTGAAGGGGGCTGCTTACTGGCTTGCTTCCCATGGCTTCCTCAGCCTGCTTTCTTATAGAACCCAGGACCACCTGCCCAGGGATGGCACCACCTACAATGAGCTGTTAATCACCAATTAAGAAAATAATACCCACAGACTCTTCTATCTATAATCCGATCTTTTTCTTTCCAATGTATTTATTTTTATTTTGTGGGCATTGATGTTTTGCCTGCATGTATGTCTGTATTAGGGTGTCAGATCTTGAAGTTACAGACAGTTGTCAGCTGCTGTGTGGGTGCTGGGATTTGAACCCGGGTCCTCTGGAAGAGCAGTCAATGCTCTTAACCGCTGAGCCATCTCTCCAGTCCCCCACAGCCGGATCTTATGGAGGTATTTTTTTCAGTTGAGGTTCCCTCCTCTCGAATGACTTTAGCTTGTGTCAAGTTGACATAAAACTATCCAGGACATCAGTGAGCATTGAAATGATAAATAAATGATGGACAAGGAGCTGGGTGACAGGGACAGGTACCAGGACCGTGAGGGGGGGCAGGATGAGGATAGGGAAAATAAACGCAAGCACAGCCCCTATTTTTGCCTACTTGCTAGAAACCTCTTAAGATAAAGCTGGGCACCCAGGGCCCCTCTAGGGCAGGTGCTGATGTGGACATGGGAGCATAGTCGAGAAGCTGCACAGGGTTTTCAGGTGTACCCCACTCAGTGACACCCTCTTTCCTCTCTCCTCAGGCTGAACCACGTTCATGGCTCTCGGGTAGGACCCAGCGAAACGGCCAGAATGAATTCTATGGACAGGCACATCCAGCAGACCAATGACCGTCTGCAGTGCATCAAGCAGGTAGGTGTGGCCAGCTGGCAGGGTGGGTGGAACAGGCAGGGGAAGTAGGTCTGTGCTGCAGCAGGATGGTCCCTGGGTGCCAGCTAACACTAGACTCACACACATATGAGTGCCAGCTGCGCATTTCCACCCAGCTGTGTGACTTTGGGCCAGTGTCCAGCCTTCTCTGGGCTTTGCTTCCATGCTTTGAGTTGTGATGAGGGTGCAGTGAGGTGCCTAACACCATTATCCACCTTCTACCAACTCCCTCCCCAGACCTATGCTCTCTGGGCCCCGGCTCCAGCTGCTTGCTAACAGTAAACAGAAAAGGCCTGGTATAGTTGAACACTTCTGTGATCCCAAACACTAGGTAGATGGAAGCAGGAAGATGAGGAGTTTGAGATAATCCTTCAGCCACACAGCGAATTTGAGGCCATCATGAGCTACATGAGGCCCTGTGTCAAAAAGTTACAAGAAAGGGAAAGATTCTGAGAACCTTTATAGAAAAGGAAACTGAGTCACAGAAAGGGAATACTGCTTCAGTGGTGCTAGGACAACTTCATCCTACACTGTGTGGGGGGGTGGGGTGGGGGGGTGTTCCTCATCTTGCCCACACTCAGAACCCCAGTGGCAGTTTATCTCCAAGACCCCTGTTGTGGATTGTTGGGAAGCAGAGAACCCCTCACTAGACACCTCCAGACATGACTAGCAATGATGCTCCAAACCTCCCCCCAGAGATGACTAAGAATGATGTTTTACCTTTGGGTCCAACCTCCAGTGGAGGACTGTGGAGTCTCAGGTATCAACTTAATCAGAATAGAAAAGTGAATGTTTGCAAATGTGGATGACAAATACGTCTGCTGGGTGGACCCTGGCTAATGCAGACTGTGGCTCCTCCCACCCTGGGCCTCACAGTCTTGGCCTCTCGCCACCTAACCCTTCCAGCACAGCCTTAGCCACACTCATGGCCTCCAGCCATCCCTAGCACCATATAGCCCTTCTCTGCAGCTCTCTTGGTTGGCTACCCTCTTCTTTAGCCTCTAGGTGCTGGGAGAGAACTTCCTCTTCTCAAGGTGCTATTCTCGAGGCTCCTGGCCATCTTGGTGCCATAGAACCCTGCACTGAGAATCAGTTCATAGTGCCCAGCAAGCTCCCCAGCCCCTAAGCAGTCTTTGGAGCATCAGCACACCCTGAGCCTGAGCTCAGAGGCTTCCTGGTCACCCAGTAATCCCACCTATCCTGCTCCCCTCTTGAGCTGAGGCATAAGGATCTCAAAGTCCACCGTGTCCTACCTGGTGCTCAGTCCATCCAGGCTGGGGCCATCGTATTTCAGATGGGTACAGAGGAGGACGGGTGAGTGAACACACGGCTGGAGAGTTAGATGAATAGGTATGTACAGATGATAGATGGGTAGATGGATGAGTGGGTGGCTGGATGGATAAACTGACTTCTAGATGAATGGACAGATGGATGAGTGGATGAGTGAGGGATAGATAAAGTGATGAATGATGAATGGGCAGATGGGCAGGTAGATATATGGATGGATTTGTTCTGGATGGATGGATAGACACATAAATGAACGTGTCTATGATTCATCCATGTGTCTATCATCCCACAGAGGAACTGGTGGGCAGTTGGATTGATAAGATGAATCCATCACTTCTTGAGGAGCCAGCCCGGGTTACAGCATTGGTGTGTCCACTTCCTGCCCACACACACTCAGTAGTCATGGGTATAGATCCAGTCCCCTGAGGAATTGGGGGGTGGGGGGCTTTCTGATGGGAAATGAGCCATTGGTGTCTAGTACCAGCCACAGGTTGGAACCTTTGTTAATGATTCCAAATGTGTCCCTACTATAAGCCATTTGCCCTGACCCTCACCTGGCCCCTTTCCCTCCCTAGGCCACTGGGGTCCCTTGTAAAGTGGCCAGGTGGCTGGCCTCAGTAGAGGAGCTGTCATTAAGATAATCATATACCCACCCATCACTCCTTTCAGATCTTACCTTGTGCCAGTCTAGGGGCCAGGCATGCCTAGGAAACTGTTTCTATCTTCTAGTCTCTAGAGTCTAGAGTTCCATAAGAGAAGAGAGGCCCCTGCATGGAGGTGCCAGCAGCCCCATGTGTCCCCACTCTGTAACAGGCTTCTCCCATACTTCTACACTTGGCCACAGCCCTACACGCTCCCACCCCCACTCCCATTTCACAGATGAGAGCTCTGCGGTTCAGTAATATCCTCAGGGCTGCGTGACTCCGTGGTTGAGGTGGTGTTTGAGCCAGGTGTGTACTTTGTGTGTCATCAAAACACGGTCTCTATGTGCTTAAGCCATAATGAGGCTGAAACCAGCAACAAGCACAGAGAGAAGGGCCTCAGCTGAGGCCACAGGGATCCAGGCAACAGCATTAAGAGGATGCTACTGTTTACCTCCTCTGTGAGATGCATCCCATAATGAGCCAGCTGTGAATGGAGGAGGCTGGCAAGATGCAGACAGATTTTGCTCAAATAGGGCTGGAACAAGAGCAGGATTGGGGATCAGCCTCAGACGCCGTTCAGGAGCTCAGATCTCCAAAGAGCATTGCTATGGCCGCCTGAGAGTAGGTGCGGAGCTTGCTGACACTGCTGATTGGTTGTGGCATCACATAAATAAATGAAACACCTGGTTGTCAGGGGGGCACGCAAGCCAGAAGGAGCTGCTGAGCTGCAACGCTCCATCAGAATCCCAGTGCTCCCTGGGGCCTCTGAAAGGCAGATTTAGAAGTGAACACCAGAAGCAGAAGCAAAGCCAGGCAGCTACTCTCCCAAAGGGCGTGGCTGTGTATGCAGCCGTCCCTCCTGTCTTGGTGATCTTGTATATGGAGCTGCAGCTTTAGAGAGCCAAGCCCAAGAGCCTCACACTGCAGGGCTCCTGCGGGGGAGTTGGGGAACCTCTGGGAGACTGAGACCTAACCCTAACCCTGAGCCAAGGGCAGCCACGTGTGGAACCACACCACCTGCCAGGTGCTGTGCCTGGACCACATAAGCCCAACCTGGTCTTGTGTAATCATCATCCGACCCCCATGACACTACTGCTCACTTGCCCTTCTTTCCCTCTGTTTCTCTTCTTCTCCATGGAGAGTAGTGTTCTTATGGAGCTCACTCACTTCTCACTGTAAGCATGCACTTGCATGAACCATACTCTGATAAGGATAAGCACAAGGAACCAAAATTCCCATGACCACAGGTGAGTTCTCCCATCCCCATCTTACAGATGGATGACTGAGGCTGGGAGAGGTGAAAGGACCATCCTAGATTAATAAGGGACACAGGTAGAGTGATCCCAGAGCCCTCACCCCAGAAGGGTTCTCACATCCCCATTCTGGGGTGCCAGCTCCAAGGCCCACTCTGCCCTGGCTGTGAATTGACTCATGCCACAGGTGAGTTACAGGGCCCATCTAGGCCAGTGATATCCTGCTGTCCTACCAATGCCAAGGGGCCTGGAGATGCTAGCATCCTGTGTGTATGTGTCTGGTTTCTACATGATACCCTCTGAGGTCATACCTACCACTAGGCCAAATCACAGCTGTGACTCTAACTTGCCTCCTGGCCCTGGTCTTCTTCCTCCTGGTCCCAGTGCCAAATGACAAGGACCCAGGAAGCTGAGGGTCAGTATTAAGGATGAAATAAGATTTTTTTTTTTCAACTTCTCCATGCTGGCAGCCCGAGGCCTGAAGTAACTCTGAAAGCCCCAGGATTCTGACTTCCTATGTGTGAGGCAGGAGGAAGAGGCTCCAAAAGGGCCCAGGTGATCTAGGCCTGAGGAGCTGGAGGAGCTTGGAAGCTAAGAGCACTGAGCCACATACACCATATTATAGACAGCATGATGATCCAGATACTGTATACCAAGTCCCCCTTCCCAGTGTGTCCTCCTCCTCCGACACACACAGGAAGGACCTGAGCTGGAGTACAGGGAGTGAGAGGGACTGGGCTGTTAGGAAGGTACCTCCAGAGCTTTCTGGTTTCAAGTAGAGAGATGGGGTACCACCTTCCAAAACCCCTCTGGGACCCCTCCCCAGCCACCTGCATCCACAGAGCACTTGAATGTCTAATGACTCTGGCCTTTACTAGCCCTGATTCTCATCTTTGAAGTGGGTCACTGGCCTCATCCTGCTGTAGAAGGCCAGGCTTTGCATAGAGGGTGTTTGAAAAAACTGGATGCTCCAGCCTGCCGTTTGCCCTTTCTGTGTGTCTCCTTTCTGGCTCGACCTGAGGTCCTCTGTTCCCTGGCCTCCACTCGCAGCCTCAAGCCTTTCTCTTTCTCCATAGCACTTACAGAACCCCGCCAACTTCCACAATGCTGCTACGGAGCTGCTGGATTGGTGCGGAGACCCTCGAGCCTTCCAGCGGCCCTTTGAGCAGAGCCTCATGGGCTGCCTGACGGTGAGTCTTTATCTCCCCCCCCACCCCCCACATACCTAGCACACTTGAGAGCATGGATGTGGGACCAGAAGTCCTGTCCACATACCTTTCTGTGGGCCCCAAATGCTGGGGGAACAGCTGCCCATGCTGCAAGCTGGCCCTGCAGGTGCACACACCCCCACTGCTGGGTCCAATATGGAGACAGTCTTCATAGGATGTGTGGCTTCCTCACGCTCAATGAGAAGCACACTGTGGGGACCAATGTTCCCTCAGAGGCAGGGGAGCTTGAAGGACTCTGCCTTCCTTTCCCACAGCTGTTTATTCTTTTATCTGCTGAACAGTTATTGAACTCTGCTCTGGTCGTCTGTCTGTCAACTCAAAAGCATGTATAGAGCCCCTGCTATAGTCATCCATCTGGACAAATAGATCTTGATTAATCCCTCATGTGTGGTCCCCTCTGCCAAGGCCTGGATACCCCGAGATAAATAAAACTTTCTTAAGCTTGATTTCTTAGTAAGGGGCAGCAATGTGGAGAAATGCCTGAGAAAACAGGTGACAAGAGCGGGCTGCGGGTCTTTGCCACCTGGGAGGCAGGGCTAGTCATGCAAAACCACACATACATATGGCACAGTTTACCAGGCTGCTGAGCACAGCCAGAGTATTCCCAGGCCACAAAGCAGCATGTGCAAAGGCCCTTGGTGTCCAGAGAACTGGGTAGGGTTCTAGGATCCAGACTAGGCAGGACCTTGAACCTGCCCAAACTTGAGACTAGAAAGAACCACCTTGGAGTCTTCTGTAGCTTTTAAGTGTCCCCCAGCCATGTGGCCTGCCAGTTCCTCAGAAGGCCTGCAGTAGGCTCTGAAAGGAGTGTGGATCACACTGTGTGGAGCCTGCATGTCCTGAGTGTGGAATGGAGACTGGAGATGCATGGCCAGGCAGGAATGGTGTCTCCTAAGGAGCTCCAGACAGGAGGGGGATAGAGACTAGCTTAGCTCTGGCTTAGGAGAGGAGACATGGTGACCGCATTAGGCTATCTTGTTCTGAGAAAGGCTGAGATGCCCATGGCACATGCCACCTCCCAGAATCCACCTGTTCTTCAAGCTACCCATTTTACAGAGGAAGACACTAAGACTCAGAACCAACTGCCATGCCACCCAATCTTAAAAGCATCTCGGTCTCTAGCTGAGGCCCATCTGAACCGAAAAGGGATGGTCCAGTCCATCTAAAACATGGTCCAGAGCCTCCCGGGGTTCATCTATCAGAAGCTGGCCCTATCTGTCTCATTCAAGCCACCTGCATGGCCCTGTCTTCCTTATCCTTCAGCCCCCAAGCTCCCCTCTCTGCCCAACTGCCTAATCCTCTTTGCAGGATCTGGGTCCAGCCTAAGCCCCATAGAGAGGGCCAGATGTTGCCTAGGCCGCAGTTCCCACCCCCAGTTTCTTGTAACTGTAGTGGGAAGAGAGGCTGGGGGCCATGCACAGTATGTTGCTAAACAAACTAATATGCTACCCCAGCTTGGCCCTGCCCAGATCGTGGGCCCAGAGGGAGACATTGGCCCTGGCCAGCCTGGATGGACTAGGGACTAGTCCAACCTTGCTTGTCATTCATTTAATCATTCAGCCGACGTTTACCAAGTCCCTGCTGTGGGCCACCACAGTAGCCATGAAACATAGTGGGAGCTCAGAAGGTCTTGTTCCCAGGAAAGAACCAACAGGCTAGGAGAACAAAGCCTAGGTGTCAGCTGCAAGGGACAGGTTATGGTGACAAAGAAGCAGGAGACTGGAATTGTGGGGATCTATCCTGTGAGTGAACAGCAGTACAGGGCTTTGTGTATGTATTGGGTGGGGGAAGGGTCTGTCCTGGGAGTGAGCAGCTATTCAGGGCTTCCTGCAGAAGGGATCCCCCCCCCCCCCGGAGGACCCCTTGAGATGTTCCTGAGCAGAAAAGACGTGTCTTTCTGGACAGAGGACACTGGGGACAGAGGTTCTGTGTCAGTTCTCTGGAGCCCTTCACCACCTCCCCACGTTAAAGCCCGTGCTTACCCCTACCCTCCAGCCTGCCTCTCAACCAAAGGGAGCCCTTGAAAGCCCCTCTGCCACCTCCACAAACACGGCCCCAGCTACACAGGCCTGTGAGCTCAGGAGAGCCTGCTGCAGAGAGAATTGGAGAGGGGAAGGTCACAGAAGTTGACCTTGACATCTGATCTGGTTTTCAGGGCTCCATCTTCACAGTATCTAGAGAAGAACCTTCCAGGGAGGCAGGGAAGGAAGTTACTGTCTTCACTCCAGTTCTTCCTGCAAGAAGAGACCAATGCAGGAAGGCAAAGAAGCTAAGCCCTCCCCAGTACACTCACACACTAGACTGCAGGCTTGGGTCCCTCCCTAGCCTGGGGTAGCTAAGCCTGCAGGTTGACACAGTTCCCTTAGTGACCTCTGGTAGCTAGTTCCAAATTCCTCCAGATCGGCTTACTTTGAGGATATAAATTAAAAACCACTCAGCTGCAGAGAACAAATGGACATGGAAGGTTTTGTTGTTGTTGTTATTTTGGTTTTGATTTTTTAGGTTTTTGGTTTGATTTGGTTTGGTTTGTTGTTTGTTTTGCCACCAAGCTGCCAAGAGTCAATTCAAATGTGAGTCTCTGGGCCACAGGCTACCTAAATCAACCCCTGGAGGCCTGTCTGGACTCACTCCAATCCACCAGTCATAAGAATGTTTGTACCCATTTCACAGGTGAAGGAACTGAGGCCCAGGGAGTAGGTAGTCACTCAAGCAAAGTGAGATGACTGTGAAGGGCACATGCACACCCCAGATTCATACCTAACTTCACAGAAGCAGCTGGCACAGCAGGACCCTGTAATCCTGTAGGCAAGTCTTGTCTTGGAACAATGTTTTCACCTTAGAAGCATTGAAACTAAACGCCCTGCCACCTCTCTGCACCCCTCTCAAGGACTAGGTACCTGGCATCCAGGCCTAGCAGAAGAACAGCCTTAGGTGAGCTGGTTTCTAGTATGCATCCAGTTTAGGCCAGCCATAGGACTCTCACTAGAAGACAACAGGCATCTCTGAGCTATGATCTGCCCATCTTACCAATACACCTTACCAATAGCCAAATGGACTCTACCTTATGAGACCTTTCTGGGGACTCAGACTCAGCCAGGGGCTGGGCAGCACATGAGGCTTTTTAGTGCTACAGGCTCTAGCTTGCTTGCTCTGTCATACCTTCATTGTATGATCTCAAGCAAAGCCCCTTTCTTTCAGCAACAAAAGACAACTTGAGCCCAAAGCCTGCCAGACTTGGCCACAGCAGACCCACTGCTTTGCTGGCCTGAAGTCCTTACGCCCTACTCATGACTCCAGGCCAACTCGGCTAGAATTGGTTTTCTAAACCAGAGCAACAAGACTGGCCGGTATCAGACCAGGCACAAACCCTTTGCCTTGCTTCCCTGACCTAAGGCCTCCCTGGAGGTAGAGAGCTATGGCTTTAGCCCTTTGTTGGCCAGACTACCTGGAACACACACACACACACACACACACACACACACACTGCACCTTTGTCCCCTGGGAACCAAGTTTTCAGGATACTACTATTGACAAGAGTTCCCCAACATAAACTTTAGCATTGCACCAGTCCAAACAAAGTAACTCCATGGCTGAGCTCCATGATGCTCTCTAGGCTGTTGTGCCAGAAACAGAAGGCAGACAACAAAAGCTGCAGCTCAGAAAGTCCAGAACCTTCCCCACTCCTCAGAGTCCCTGACTAGAAACTTAAAAACCTCCACAGGCCAGATGGTATTAGGGATCTGGGCTGAGGCAGACAGTAAGAAAGCTCCACTCTACAGGGCTAACGACTCAGGGGGCAAACATAGAGCCAGGGAGCCCGTGGGAAAGAGGCTGGGGGGCCTGGAAGAATTCTCTTTGCATCAGAAATTGAGCAAGCATCCCAAAGTGAAGTTAGCTGCTTCCTCTCATCCTAGCTGGCTTTGGGCCTGCAGGGGTTTTCCAAAACAGAGGGTACAGAGCTCTGGCAGAGCTCTGGCAGGTACTGGGAAAAGGCACTCTGCTGGCTCCTCCATGATTCTGTCACTCCATCTGACCTTCTGGGTCCCTTCAGTTTAAAAGAGGAGATGGAGCCAGGCATGGTAGTACATTTGCAATCTCAGTGCTCGGGAGGATCACAAGTTGGAAGCCAGACTGGGCTACACAGTGATACCCTTCCAAAGAAAGAAAGAACAACGGGATGGGGGGAGAGAGGAAGAGGAGAGATGGCCTCCCAGGCATGGTTGAAAGGGTCCTCCCTTTTAGCCATAGAGCCCTTGTGGTGAGCCCTCCCCCACCCCAAGTGGGGTGTTATTGTGATGGAAGCCAGGCTAAACCCACTGCAGCCTGAGGCCCCTCAATAGCATCCGAGTAGGGCAGACCCCAGAGACTTGAGGACTCAGCCTCCCTTCCTCAGCAGCTGGAAGCTACTTCTTCCCACTCAGCCATGGCCTCCGCAGCTGCTCTCCTGTGAGTGCATTTTCCAAGCTCCTCCCTCCTCAACAAGGAAGCACTGTCTTGCTTCCTTAATGAGATGGGTGTGCAGACTTGGAAGCAGCAGGTTACCCAGGGATAGGTCTTCTTGGGACAAAGTCAAATGCAGGAGCCTCCAGGACCTCTCTTTGGTCCCTGGGGCACCCCAGCTCCACACAGTACCCCAACAAGGCACCCATCTCTCCAGATGGGTAAGATCTAGGGGCTTACTCTAAGGGCTTAGTGCCGAGTCAGATCCCAGGCTGAGCTCCAGAATACAGGGTTCTGCATTTCTGGGCTGAGGTATGATGATCTACAGAACCAAGTGTCCGCCTGTTCCAGGAGCCCTTGACATACTATAGGCAACTCTACCTGTAAACTATTGGAAGAGCAGCAAACCCCAACTCTCTGCGTCTCGGTATGGCTGTTGATGCAGGGTAGTAGGGGATGCAGGACATCTCCAGGAGATACCCCAAAACGTTCTGATGCCTGGGAGAAGTAGAGGTAATGAGTACCTGCAGAGGTAGGAACAGAAGCCCAGACGTAGTGGGAGGAGGCTAAAGGAAGGGAAGCCTCCTGAGGCTAGAACTTGGGGAGGTCAGATGAGCAGCTTTGGGGTGATACAGAGCACCTAGCTGGGGTCACTCTAGTGGTACTACATCTCAAGCTAGAAGGTCATTATTCACACCATTAAAAGAGACCTACTAGAGTCCTAACTCCATCTGACCTTTGACCCCTGCCATAGCCTGGTGCCTTCACCTGCTTCATTATTATTGTGGGTTGTATAATACTCAGGTTCAGAGCTCTACTTACCCTGAATGCCCTCTTTTCCTGCTGTCAGGTTGTCAGCCGTGTGGCTGCTCAACAAGGGTTTGACCTGGACCTGGGCTACAGACTCTTGGCCGTGTGCGCTGCAAATCGAGACAAGTTCACCCCCAAGTCTGCTGGTAAGTACCTACCTGTCTGGGGCTCGACAGGTGGAAGCAGAAGGTGGGAAGGGCCTCAGATGGTCTAGAGGTGGTGCAAGGCTCTGAGGACGAGTGGTTGAGCCATCAGCTCTTGGGTTTACAGATAAGGCTCAGCCCTGTGTGTCTCCCAGCAGAGGGGCAGCACTCTCAGATTCACTGCACCCCAGCAGAGGCACTGACCTGAAGGCAGCTCAAGCATCTTCTCATTCTATCATTGCTGTGGGTGCTTGGTGTATGCCTTGTGTTATCTATCCAATTGCACTGGTGAGGACACCGAGGTTTAGGGGAAGCAGAAGAGGTTTTTCTGGTCACGGAGTTGTATGTAGCCAGGTCTGTACTGCAGAGCTAGCATGCATAGTAATCCTTACGCACCATTCACTCATTCATTCATTCATTCAAAACCCACTTAAAAACAAAAATGAACCTATCAATCTAGCATTTCTAAAAACATCTTCTGCAAAGCATTGTCTATTGAGACTTGGCCACAGCATGGGGTTCCTGAGTCCATGTTTACAGAGGTCTGGGAAGGTGCTAGCCTGCATTCTGTTTTAGGGGCATTATAGTAACATTATAGTTACTGAAATTTGGGGGCAACCTGGTCAACAAAGATAGACCCCCATCTCAATTTTTCTGTTTGTTTGCTTTCTTAATGATCCACTGTTGCACCTGCTCCCAGCCCCATAAACGTGCGTAGACAGTAGGTACATCTGTATTTTAAACAATACAGACAACTGACTATCTGGGGTGCCCTTGCTGAGCATATGATTTTTAGACCTCAGTTTGACCTCCTTGGGAAAGTAGGAATGACAGTGAAACTTGCCTTGCAGGGGTCATGGTAAGTTCTAGAAACACCTAATGCACCAAGTGTGGGGTCAGGATGATACTCATACTCTTTATTGATTCAGAATAAGTGGATAAATGACTGTAATGTGTGGGATGCACATGCAGATGAACACACATGTTGAAGTGTCTGCAGGCTCGGGCTGTGCTAAGTGCTATGAAGGATGTTGGAAAGGTGGGTCAAGGGAAGCTTCCCAAAGTTGAGAAAGAGTTGAATATGTGGCAACGCCTTCACAGGTGAAAGGAGCATTCTGTGCAAAGGTCTTTGAGTGGGAAGAGGACAGGGCTTTGTGTCAGAATGAAATCAAGGACGATAGGTCTGAAACCTAGAGGCAAGAGCACAGGGCCAGAGGGAGGCTGGTGAAGTCAATGGCAGCTGAATCATGTAGGTCCTATCTTAAATGTGTTCCCTGTCCTGAGGGTAATGGGAACATGGCTAAAATCCCAGGCTATGACATCCCATCTCTGCTAGCACAGGGAGCAAATTGTATGGGCCAGAGATCACTGTGGACATAGGGGCCAGTGGCAGGTCTCTGAGGAGACCACTGGGGCATGGTGGTAAGGTGCTTGTATAGTGTCTTCGCTGCTTTTTATTGCTGTGATAAACTACCATGATCAAAAGCAACGTGGAGAGTAAAGGGTTTATTTCCACCTACAGATAACCCTGTACCATCATGAAGGAAAGGCAGGGCTGGAACTCAAGGGAGGAACCTAGAGGCAGGAACTGAAACAAAGGCCATGGAGTGATGCTACTTATTGGCTTGCTTCTCATGGCTTGCTCAGTTGCTCTTTATGCAATCCAGGACCGCTCGCCTGGGGATGGCACCACCCACAGTGACCTGGGCCTTCCCACATCAATCATTAGTCAGGAAAATGTCCCACAGACTTGCCAGAGGCCAATCTGATGGAGGCGTATTCTCAAGTACAGTTCTATCTTCCAGATGACCCTACCTGTGTCAAGTTAACAGAAAAATAACCAGGACATCTAGCATGTATGAGGCCCTGGGTTCCATCTCCCTCATACAGATAGATAGATAGATAGATAGATAGATAGATAGATAGATAGATAGA
>JADRCH010000236.1:1769559-1860744 GCA_019843965.1 Rhynchomys soricoides
AGATAGATAGATAGATAGATAGATAGATAGATAGATAGATAGATAGATAGATAGCAAAGTCAAGAAAGATTATATAGGCAAAGAGGGAGAAGGGCATCTTGGAAGCCAGAACTACTCCTTGGGGTAAAGGGAGGCCTCATGCTCTGTGAGACCTGAGCTCTGGGTCTCTTAAGCCCCTCTCCTAATGGTTCATACGATTGTCTATGAAGTGCTATAAACCTCAGCTTTGTGAGACACCGAATATTATCTACATTTATGGATGTGGACACTGAAGTTCAGAGAAGTCTTGTGGCTTGTCTGCGGTCACACAGCTCACAAACGATCCAGCTGGGACTAGGACTCCAGTCTCCTCTGAGGGCTTTGCCTACTCCATCTCTGCTGACTCCAGGTCTGGTCGGATCCTGAACCAGAAGGTTTTTGTTCTCCTTGTCTAGGATCCGAGCAGTCTTTCACGTGGCACAGCAGCAGGATGCTGCACTTTCCAAGTACCGTTTCAGCATCGATTCTGAAACTCAGATTTGTTCTCCCCTCTGCTTGTGTTGCTGCAGGGCAAGGTCACAGTTCATAACACCCCTTCCTGTGCTGGGCCTAAGGCAAGGCGTCCATCTGTCTATATATTCCTTTGTCTGTGTACTCTTTTGGCAGCTGGTAATGCAGCATGCCTGTACCTTGGCAGAAATGGAATATTCCCTTGTTAGAAGTCAGACCTGTCAGAACCAACAGCCCTGACTCACCAGCTTTCCTAGGAGTGTCTTCAAGAAGTAAGGGCATCCCTGCTTGAGAAGCTGAAGGCCAGTCTTAAGAGAGCTCAACAATTGGTCTCTTTCAAGGGATGAGGGGCTTACTGTGCACAAGGTTGATCTCTCAGCCACCTTGTCTGGCTCAAAGCTGTAGTCGGAGGCTCCCCCCAACCCCCCCCCCCCCCATTGCACAGCTGCCTCAGGGAATTCAGAGGGCTCTCTCAGTATGGTCTAAGAAAGATGCCCAGGTGGTACTTGGTATGGTGGACACCAGCACATGCCACTTTCCAGCTGTCATTCTCCATGTGTCTGTCCCCAACACATCTCCTGACCTCTCCCTTCCGCCCAAAAG
This sequence comes from Rhynchomys soricoides, assembly GCA_019843965.1. NCBI lineage: Eukaryota > Metazoa > Chordata > Mammalia > Rodentia > Muridae > Rhynchomys > Rhynchomys soricoides. The sequence goes on from JADRCH010000236.1 coordinate 1,770,652, forward strand.
GCATATCTGTTTCCTTAGCTCTGTGGCTAAGTGGGTCCATTACCAGATGTAACCTGCCCTTCAGGTGCACATGGCTCTCCTAGTCTCCCAAGAGGCCTTGGTCCTGGCACTCTGTGCTCAGAGCCTATGGCACCCCAGCTGCTCCCCCCCCCATCTTCCCCATTTGCCTAGGCTCCACTTTGTCTAGCTTGCCTGTGCAGTGTCTCTGTCCTTCCTCCCCGAGGACCTCTGCTGGCTGTCCCTTCCTTCTTATTCTTGACCATATCTATCCTCCTTGACTTTCTGTGCCTTTCTGAGTTTCCTTGCCTCTCAGACTTTAACCCCACACTGGGTCTACATGTGTACGGCTGTGCATGTATGTGCGTCTTTATGTGAAGTATGTGTGTTGTGTGGCTATGTATCCTGCATGTGTGCATTGTAAGTGTATAGTGCTGTAAGTGTGTTCAAGGCCATCTCCCTGTGTATTTGTGCCTGGTATTTCTGGCTGTGTAGATATGTACATGGTCTGTGTGTAGCTGTATGTCATGCATTTGTACATTGTATGTATGTATGTATGTATGTATGTGTGATGTATGTATGTGTGTGTGTTTGCATGCTCATGTATGCTCATGCTTGGTATGTCTGGCTGTGTGAGTCTGCATCTCTATGTGTGTGGCTGTATGTCATGCATGCGTACATTGTATGTCTGTCTGTGTGTTTGCATGCTCATGTATGCTCGTGCCTGGTATGTCTGGCTGTGTTGAGTGTGTACACATGTATCTGATGAGTCCTTCTGTGATAGGGAAGGGTTTCAGTGCATGTAGATCTTTGGGTGTACACAGCTGTGTGGGTGCTCTGGGGGTGATGCATAACTCTTAACTGAATGGCTGAGCAGTATGTGCGTGTGCGACTGGCTGCATCTATGGGCGGGTGCCTCTCCCACCCCTCTGCTGTCTGTCTCTCCTGTCAGGAGGCCAGGCTGGGCCTGAGAAGGCCATGCAATGAGATCATGCTGTGAGGAGAGATGCTTTGTCAAGAATGCTGCCAGAGAGTCGGGCGGCATGCGTGGTTGTGGCAGTGAGCAGGGTGGTGACTGTTTAGCAAGCTCAGGCCTGGGGGCAGCACTGAACGGCACGAACGTGAGAGAGACAGAGACGGAATGCAGAGCTGAGCAGAGCCCAGACACTACAGCAAGCCGCCCAGGCAGCCGCCTCCACGTGGGGCCCTCTGATGCCCAGCCCCCAACTCTTTGTTCTGCTGCAGCCTTTAGCCTTTGCGCACACGGGAGCAGAAGCACGCATGCGCAATGCACTCGCATCCTCATCTTGAAGCTCCTGAGGGGCCAGCTGCACCCTCCCACACCCCCCACCCCTTTCTAGCATAGAAGGTCACCTGCCCAGCCCCCAGCACCTGACACATCCCAGACTCTCCTCCAAGGCTATAGCAATGCCCACCAGCCCCCTCCACCACCGCATGCCAGCCCAGAGTAACTTGACAGGCTGTGCTGAAATGTCAGCCTCTTGGGCGCTCAGTGGTTCGACCTTCTGTTCAGGTTACATGGGAGTGAGTACCAGGCAGTCGCCATGTCTGAGGGTCCCCAAGAGTGGTCTGCATGCCTCCACTGGAGTCTATGCTTGAGTAGATCTATGTAGCCTCAGCTGACCCTCTGAGCAGCCAGCACGTGTTGAAATAACAGAATAGAAAATGTCAGAGCCCAGAAGGTAAGCAGCCCAGGGACCAGAGGAAAGGAAGATATGCCCCAAGCCATAGTGGGGCTGGGACATGAGTGGGGGTGCCAGCTGCTATTTTTTGGTCTTCTTTTTTCTCCCTGGCATAGCCAATGCTGGGGGGTTTTAAAGGTGTTATTGGCAGAATGGAAGTGTAGGCACCCAGCTAGTGTGGGAGGCATCAAGAATACCCAGGGCCACCCTGACAGGCACCAGCAAGCTTTTGGAGAAGGGACAATAGAAGGCAGAAGGATTAAGAGTGGGGACAAGCAGAGGGTGTTTGCCAATCTGAACACAGCCAGGCTGCCCAGAGCTGGATGTGAACGCTGGACTGCTGGGTGACTTTAGAACATGCCTGTTAGTTGCATGCATTTGCTCTTCATGGGGTAGCACCATCGTGCAAATGTTTTGCTTCCTCTGGATGGAAACCTTGGGTCTGCATTCCCAAGATGGATAATGGATTCCTCCTTGCTGACAAGTGATATGCCTAGCCTACTATCTACTGTCTTACCCCCCCCAGCCTGGCACTGTGGACATGCCTATATCTGACCTCTGACCTCTAGTCTACACACACCTTCCAACACAGCAGCCCAAGTCCCAAAACCGGAGTGGAAACAATGTAGCTTGCTGGCTTTCAGTCCCCAGATGCATGCCTGCTCCATTCCCCTGATGAGTCATGTGCCCATCAGATGTCATAGTGGAGACACTGAGACATGCCTTGTCTCTCTGTGCCTGTGATCTGTGGAAGAGGCTCTTTAGAGACACTGGGTCCCACTCTAAAGCTCCTAGTTCAGGGATGGGGCTGGAATGGGGCCTTCTACAGTAGCTTGTGTGGCAGCCCTGTAGTTAATTTTTCATGGGGCTGGGATGGGATGAAGGCACCCAAAGCCAGTCAGGTCACTTCAACTTCTACCAGTCAGTACTCTTTACCCAGGGAAGGCAGGTCATAAACCAGTGTCCCATTGTCTTGGAAAACAAGCTTTCTTGCACCTACCCAGATGCATGGTGACTCTGAAACACCTCCATGATGGACAGCACCTCTGATCTCTCATAGTGTCATGGCTGCTATCTCCACCTTCACCGTCCCCCATAGCCTTTCTCCACCCTCTCTGCCTCTGCCCACCCCAACAGAGCACTCAGCTGCCTTCCCTTCAGCATGGAGGACAAATAGCCCCATTCAGGGACACCAGCCAGAGCTGTCTCTCTAAGACAAAGCTGTGTGCAGCTCCCCGTGAAAAACGGCTCTCGGCCGCCCAGTGAGCAAGCCAGATTGGTGGGTGCAAATTGCAGGGGATTTGTTAGCGGCTGCCAGTTCCCTCAGAGATAACAGGAAGGCAAGGCCTTGTCCTTGAAACACAAGCCGCCTGGCAGACTGGGGCACCTTCTCAAGGCCAGGGACAGACTTCCTCCTGGACACCACCCCCAACCCCACGTGAACTCTCTGCAGAGCTGGGCTGTGGGGGAGGGCTTGGCTTCCTTCCTTCTGCAGGGCCTTCTGCTCCTCCCAGGCCAGATCCCATGGAAATGGCTCTGGATTTTACTGCCAGCCTATGGGAACTGACTAACCATCAGATATGTGTAGTGGCCAAAACCTATGTTCTCTGTGCCACGGGAGAGGTCACTGGGGCTCTGGGGTTAGCACACCCATTTACAGAGGAGGAAACCGAGACTCTGAGAGGGCCAGACACACTCCAGACCCATGCTTCTCAGTGCTAGTGACAGAATTGGCTTGCAAGAGAGTCAAATTTGGGCCCTAGGAAGCTACCCCTCCTTCTGAGTGACCCAGGAAGACAGGTTGTCCTGGGGCATGTGACCTGGGCTCTGTAACCTTGTTCTGCTCTTCAAGAAAGAGGACCAGTGGGAGGAAACTTGTGGACCCAGTATTCCCAGGCTAAAGAATTGGGGGCAGGGCAGTTGGATGATCCCCAGGTGATCCAAACCTCACTTTGGAGAAGAAGGAGAGCTGTGTCAGAAAGCAGGCAGATGTGGGAAGAGCATCCCACTCAGGGAAAGGGCTGAGTTTCTCCACAGCCACAGTGGCCACTAAATCAAGGGCTATGTGGAAATGCCTAGGATGTCATCAGGTTAACCTTTTAAAAACACCAACCAACTTTACTAAGGAAGAGCATTCCGAATGGCCGTCCAACGCTAAGTGGTCAGCCCTGAAAACATCTGTAAAGTAGCATTATATAGAGTGAGCAGATTGTATTCATTTATTTAGGAATGTGTGCACAGTGTGTGCACACATGTGCGGGTGACCACACACACACACACACACACACACACACATACACACGGGGGGTTGGGGAGAGAGAGAGAGTTAGTTGCCAGGTACAGAAGCTGCCCACGAGTACACTAGGCACAGAAAATAGGCACTGTCCCAAAATAATTGACTTATAAAATCTATCTTCTACAAAGGAGGTGGATGTGTGACCCTTCCTTCTATTTCCTGTGAGTTCCTTCTGAGCTCACTGGAGTTGTTCAGGGTGTCTAGAACAGAAGCTACTCTAGGCGGCTCAGCTGTTTCTCTATACAGGCAGCCTGCCTTGGTGCCTCAAGAGCCGGAGAGGACAGGCCTCTTCTTGTCAGAAGGCCATCCTTCCTGTCTCTTGCAGAATTAGCTCATTGCTCCCCGACCTACAACAGAGACTTGTGCAAGGCCAGGGCTGCCTGGGGCTCAGCCAGGTGTCTACTTTCTAGGCCCATCCAAACTAAGAGGCTGAAGGGGATAGGGAGGGGATGAGGGTATCCACCCACGGTAGGAGGTGAATGCAGTTGTGACCCTACTAGGTGATGCAAAGCTTTCTCCATAGAAGTCCAAGCACTGGGGGCTGTGAGTAGAGGGGAAGGGATCAAGGGTATGGTAGGGGATGTCAAGGCTACTGAAAGCTTCCTGCTGAACGGTGTGTATCTGACATGGGTCTTCCCAAATGCAGATCCTGCAATGAAGATCCCACTGTACCTTGCTTCTTGGTGTGGGGGGTGAGGGGTGGGGGGAGTACCAGAAAGCATGATGGGAGAAATAGGATCATGGGTGGGAGGAAGAGACCTTAGTAAAGTGTGGCTGTTAGGCATGGTATCTGCCCTTCGTCCCTTCGCTAGCATTAGTTGAGGGCTGTCTGGGGTGAGGGATGGGGAGGATGGACCAACCTTCTAACACGCAGGAAGCTCTGCCTAGGGGCAAAACCACATGCTAGGTCAGTGTGTGCTGTGTAGCAGGGAGCAGACAAGGCGCTCACAGTGCCTACCATGGGACCTGTCCCTGCCACAGACCCCTGCAGCCTTCTCATTACCTGGCCAGGCTCCAGGTTAGTCAAACTATGATTGCATACTGAGAGTTTTGCTTTATTCATTTGGCTTCTACATAGGAATTGTAAAAGAGAACTAGATGCCACTTCCTAGAGAACGCTTTATCCTTACCTACAGTGGAGTAGCCACCCCTTGCCGCATTCAGAAACTGTCAAGACAGTGAAGCCATTGCCTGAGTCTCGGTTGAACACTAGTCTTCCCGTGGGGACCTGGGACCCTATGAGTCATCCTGTGGGTCATGGCCTGTGGATGATGACATCTACCATCTAAGGCATCTGCGCCATTTCATAGGTGCAAGAGAAGGGAAGAGTCAGGGACTGCCGAGTGCTTCTCAGCATGAAAAATACCAAACAGAAAAGGACCGATGGGATTCCAGTGCTGGTCCACACTAAGCACAGGGGGGGGGGGGGGGGGGGGGCAAACTATTGAGGTTGGAATGCTTCTGTTCTGTGGGTGACAGAAGACAGGAGCACCACACCCACCACAACTGTTCACCAGTCTTCAGGTCCCACTCCAAGAATTCCCCAAGGCAGGCTTTAAGAAGAAACGGGTTCTCCTGGTATCAGGGTCAGAAGTAGGACCAGAGCTCCAGCCAAGCCATCTTTGCTTCTCTGCAGGATGCAAGGGATCCTAGAAGCTAGAACATTGCTCTGGGAAGGCAGGACCAAAAGCACTGTCACCCTGTAGGTGACTCCTTTCTATACCAGCCCTCAGCTTCTCCCCAACACAAAGGTGCCATCAGGACAGAGGTCCCCCTCTGATGTCCTCTGGTATCCCAAGGAGGTATGGCTTAATAAAGCCAACCATAGCCAATAAAGCTAAAAAGGAAGAGCAGGTAAGAGGATCAAGTATGCCAGGGCTTTGACCTTAAGGTAGGCTTAGCATTCTCACTGAGAAGAGGGATTCTCAGAGACTCCAGGACAGGAGGGTGAAATCCAGGCTTGCCAGGAAGTGGGCAAGTTGGTATGGGAACTTTGTCTGCAAGTGTTTCAAGTCGGCAGCCTTATAAATACCTTCTGGAAGAGACAGACAAGAATCAGCAGTTATTACCTATCTTGCCTCTTTAGATTTACAGCCAGGGCAGGTCAGGAAAGGGCATCTGGATTAGGAGAAAATCTAGTTTATATCCCCTTTCAGCCATAACACAGCAAACCTTAGATCAGTGGGCAGCCGTCACTCATCCCTTGTCCTGATCCCAGCCGCTCACATCCATTGCCTGGTATAGGTGAGCAGGTTGAAGTTTAGAAAGGTTAACTAACATAAGACAGATCTGTAATTTAAGCAAGAATATCTGCTGAGTGTGGTGGTGAATACCTGTAATCCTAGCGCTTGGGATGCCAATGCAAGAAGATCAGGAGTTCAAGGCCAGTCTCAGCAACATAAAGACTTGGTTGAGGCCAGCCTGGGTTGTATGAGACCCTGTCTCTAAAAGGAGGGGGGATTGAAAAGATGGCTCAGGGGTATCACTTACTAAGAAAGCATGAGAACCTAAGTTCTAATTCCCAGCCTCCACATAGAGTTGATCAGAGCAACATTTGTACATTTGTCTATAATCCGAGTGTTCTGGCGCAAGATGGGAGACCAAGACAAGAGAAACCTGGAAGCTTGTGAGATTCCAGTTTCTCAAATGAGGTGAAAGGCAAAGACGATGACTTAAGGTTGTTCTCTGACCTCCTTGTGTGTGCTATAACATGCACACTCATTCATATATAAATGTTATATACGTATAGCCACCCAGAGCAGAGAGAGAGAGTTTAAAAAACCCCATAAGTGTGGTGGCAGACAGGCAGGTCCCTGGGGTCAGCCTGGTCTACACAGTGAGTCCCAGGACAGCCAGAGCTACCTAGTGACAACCAGTTGGGAAGAAACAAAAACAAAACCATGGCCCAGCACTCAGGGGGCAGAAGCAAGCAGCTCTCTGTGAGTTTGGCCAGCTTGGTTTGTGTAGAGAGTTTCAGGTCATCAGGGCTACATAGTGAGACTCTAGACAGACAGACAAACAGACACACACACACACATACTCAGGTTGGGAGGAGAGGGAGCAAACAGTGGTTATAAGTCAAGATGGCTGAGTGGGTAAAAGTGCCTGTCACTAAGCCGGCCGACCGGAGTTCCGTCCCTGGAGCCTACATGGTAGTTGGAGAAAACCATCTGCTACATACATGTCATCCTCTGACCTCCACATGCATGTGTGCACACACCCTCACATAGACACAGAGAAATACAATAAATGTGGAACAAGGAATATGGGCCAGCTGGAGGATACCAGGTTCGAGGCCAATCTGGACTACACAAATGAATAATAAGTAATAAATAATGTAAATGACTTGCGCTAGCCAGGTGGCCTGAATCTCTCGAACATGGCAGGGACTTGTCTCTGCTGCAAGTTAGACACATTCCCACCTTTCGGGTCATTTGATACTCATGGTGAGGGACAGAGAGTCTGGGCTGGCCCTAATTGACATCAAAAACTCTTGCTATCAATCATTAAACTAGTGCATAGAGAAGAGAAACAGTTAAACATGCAGGCTCAGAAGCAGTCTGCCTGGCTCTGATTGCCACCCCAGCCCCCTACATACTGGCTGTGTAACCTTGGAAAAGTCACCAACCTTTGTGTGTATTTGAGGTCACAGGTTTTGAGCTGGTCAGCCTGCACAGGGTTCTTAGAACAAAGCCTGTTGTCTGGTGATGGCTGTGTGTTAGCAATTTTACCTAGCACACTGGTATCCAGCCTCCTGGGGTGCCTAGCATCCCTAGGGGGAGCACAAAGCTGGGGGCTGAAGAGTAAAGGACCTGTTTGCATTGGTTGCAGGCAAGGTAAATGTTCGCTTCACCCATCTGGGGGTCAAGGGGGCTAAATACCAGATACAGGAATGGGCACTCCCTATGACACCAAGTCCAGAAAGGCATGGGCTACGGTTTCCATGGAGTTCAGTGTGTATCTCCTCTCTTCACAAGCAAGAGGCTGAGCCTAGCATAGGAGGCATGACAGAGCCTTAGGCAAGAGCTCTGTCTCAACAGGTGTACCCAGCAACATCCTCAGAACTCATGATTGGAAGCAGGGAGATGGTAACCCTTACTGAGTGAGCTCTTGCCTGGTGCTATGCAGGTTGTTTTTAATAATCTTGGGGCTGGTCATCACAATCCCACCCAACCCATTGCAGGGACTCAGCAAGTGGACACAGGGATAACAAGGCAAGAGATGGTGGGGGGGATGAGGGTGGGGCTCAACACAGGTAATCCCTTACAACTGAAGAACAAAAGGAAGAAGCCAATGCAGAGGAGGGTATAGTCTGGGCCCGCTGACTCCAGGCACAGTGTTCCCTCTCCTGTTCCCTCACCCCACCTCTTCTTCCTCCATCCCTGGGATCAGTCACTTTGTCTAGGAGGAAGTGCCCCTGTGCCACCTCTGCCTTCTCCCCAGCTGAGCTGCCCAACTCAGCATGTGCACAATGATGCTCAGAAACTAGGTCCTAGACACTAGATGCTGGCCCAGGGACCTTAGCCCCTCTTCTGCCACTTCCCAGTGATCTTTATCAGGTCCCAGTGGCTTCTGAGCCAGGGTTGTTAATAGGCCACTTAAAACTCAGAATGAAAAAACAAAGTGAAGACAACCCAGGGCAGGGGTCCAGCTCAGGCTGCAGGGTCAAGCTGATGCAGCAACCTAGCCCCGCCATCTTCCTGACCCTGGCCTTATCCTGAAGCCCCAGACTTTAGGTACAAAGTATGCCACGAAAGGTGGCATTCCCCCAAACACTGGACACCAGAGTACTGATCACTTACAAACTTCTAAGTTATAACTTATAACACTGCTCAGGACTCTGTTTTGTGGTCCAGGTTAGAAACCTACTGATGTAGCTTTATGAAAATCACCTCAATTCTCTCAGCTTGGGGTCTAGTACATCTAGAATCCAGGTCTCTCAGCTAGAGTGGCAGCGATTCTGTTTCCGTGGCAACCCCACTATCTCTCAAGGGACCATCTGGATCCTGTCACCCTGGCAAGGTGCTGCCCAGGCAACCAGGTGTTTGTGTTTTGCCTTGGAAGCTCTGCATAGTGATAATTTCCTCCCTGGGGACCGGGTGGTGGCCAGGCAGGTGACTGGAAGGGAGCAGAACCATCTCGGCTGTGACAGTTGCCTTTGCTGTAACAACAGAGCTCTGGCCGATGGTTTGTCATTAACAGATGCCTCATTACCTTCCTGGGAACATGGTGGCTTGTTGAGGCTGGCCAGCTAGAGAACACTGCCCAGGGCCTGGACTCCTTGCAGGGAATTCCAGAGAACCCAGTCTCACCTGTTTGGAATGAAGAGTCACTATTGTCTCTGGCAGGAAACAGGAATTACTAGGAGCCTGCCTTTCAAACTGCCTCGTAATTATAGTCAGCAGAAACTTGGTGCCAAAAATAAGCTGCATTCACCCCTGCAACGTAAGCACCTGTGTGCCCCGAGATTGTCTGCACCTTTAAAGAGCTCACACACTGGGACCAGGCAGGGACATGCTTAGGAGGAATACAAGGTCAGGAGAGCCACATGGCCTGGGTAGGATAGAGTTAGGGGGCATGTAGAAGCTCCTGCCAGCCAGCCAGCAAGAAGCTAACCTAGACTAGGTTGGAACCAAAGAGCATGAGACAGTTGTGGGGGTGGGGAAAGCACAGCCCTCTGCCATTCCACTATAGCAGCCCACAGTGAGATGCTTTCCTTCTCTGGATGAGGAAACTGAGGCTCACAGGAGTAAAATCCAATGCTCAGGGTCACATGGCTGGAGACATGCTAGGTCAAGACAAAACTAGGTGACTACATCCTCATCCTCAAAGGTCTGCTATTCTCATGGTGGAGTTGCCAGGGAAGGCTCTATTTCCTTCTGAGAACCCTTCTCTCTCTCCCTGTACCCCCCTCCTAATCTCCCCATCTTCTTTGTCTGTCCCTGTTTCCCCCCACCTTCCAGGATCTCAGCTCTCTGCCACCCTGGCCCTGCTGGCTCAGTTATACCCCACCTTGAAGTCACCATCACATCTTGTTCTCTGCCTAAGTCCCAATCCTGGGAAGCCCACTGCTGTTTAGTTCTGCCTGTTCCTGAATGCCCTCAACCATAGACGTAGCATAGTTACGATACAGTCCTGTTTTCTCAAGTTTTCTCATGATCCTCATCCCCCTCTCAGATGTGCCCCAGATGTTTGTAGTCACTCCCTCCCAGAGACCAAAGAGTGAGGATGCCCAGGCATCCTTGAGTCCCCTTGTGTGAACAGAGGCAACTTTGTGATTCCTAGAGAGAGATTTGAGTGTCCCCCTTCTGAGACTAGACCATATGTCTGGCATTCCTATGACACATGGAGAAAGAGAGAGAGAGAAAGAGAAAGAAGAGAGAGAAAGAGAGAGGCTATTCCTTTGAATATGGAAGCAAGATGCTGAGTCCAGGGGCATTTGGAGCCCAAATTGGACCACAGTTAGTTTTAAGCTTTTGGTCCCAGGCTCATGCCTTGAAAGGGAAGCACTCCTTGGCTATATGTAGGACTCCTTGTTACTAAGGTAAGCAGGTAACCCAAAGATGGCATCTCAAGTGAAGGTTCCAGAAATGTGCTGGGGATCAGAACACCAGCCCCTGAAGTAAGTATCCTTGTGCAATAAGCAACAGGAAAACACACACACACACACACACACACACACACACACACACACATACACACACACATCGGAACTGCCAGGACTTCAGATTCTACAAAGAAGTGGATATTTCTCTTGTTGCCAGCCATCTGTTGTCTAAGGCTGTGTCCTGACCACTCCAGTGTGTAGTTGAAGCTTGATTCTCAGTGAGCAGTGTGCAGCCATTGGACTTAAATTTGAGTAACAAGGGATGGGACAAGGAGAGTCTATCTGGGAGAAATCTCATAGCAGTGGTGCTGTCCTAGGCTTGCCTCTGCTTGCCTGCTTTTGAGATGTGGCTTTATTTATCTACTTACTGGTGCTGAAGTTCAAACCTAGAGCCTCAAACATACTAAACACACATTGTACCAGGGCATACCCAGCCCTTGCTGCTGTGTGTCGTAGGAAGACTACCATTACCACTCTGCATTTCCCCTAATATAATGTATAATATAATAAATATAATATATAATATAGCTATGACCCCTCCTCCTGGGGATGTTCTAATGGAAGATGGAATGGGATGCTGTATGAGTGCTCTGTGCTTTCTTTGCCACTGACTAAGACAGAGCAGGTACAGGATACTGTCCTCCACCCACTAGAAAGAATCCCTTATGAGAGAAGAGGTTCTGGGTGGCAGGTAGGTCGGGCAGAAGAGCAGTGGAAATGACATACTGAGTATACATGTTGGCCTTGGACTTCCTGCTTCTGCTACTCTCTGACGTGAGTGGTGGAGTTCAGAGAGTTTGTGAGAGTCACTGGCCCAACTCCTATCTGATATGAGAAGAGATCAGCACAGCGTGGAACATGGTCCGCCCAGCATCCCTGACCCTTGAAGGTCCAGACTGTCGCAGTTGCTCTTCCTGCCCCTGGTAACAATCCCGAGTCTTTTAAGGGAGTTGCTTGTCTGCTTTTAAAGTTTTTAAAGCCAAGATTTCATATAATCTGGGCAGACCTCGACCTCCTCCTGGTCCTCCTGATACCTCCTTCCCAAGTGCTGGAGTTACAGGTTTTCACCACCATGCCTGGCTGTTGGATACTCAAGGATGGAAAAGCTTACTCCCAACTCCAAGAGACGGGTCACAGTCAAAACCCAGTGCAGGACCAGGGGGGTGGTTGAGAGAATACTTGCCTGGCACGCACAAAGCCCTGGCTTTGAACCACAGCACTTCAAACCAAACTTGGTGGCGCACACCTGCCATCCCAGCACTCGGACAGTAGAGGTGAGAAAATTAGGAATACAGAGTCACCCTCAGCTACACCCTGAGGTTAGCCTGATCTATATAGCCTTGTCTAAATTGGTAACAATAATGACACTGTGCTGTTAAATTTTTCCTTCGGACTATTTGCACATAAGGTGCCTGTGATTTGGAAATTAATTTACTGTTAGACTTGGGTCCCCTTCCCAGGATATGTATATGCACATATTTTACTACCTCCTAAACCTAGCAATTTGAGATACTTCTGGTGCCAAGCACTTCAGACGGGACTACTCAGCCTGTGCACTGGCTAAGAAGCTAGGAAACAGATGTACTGACTCTTCAGCGTGCTGTGGACACCGGGAGGCATGACTCACCCATTCTCCCCTTTGCTCCTTACAGAAACCTTAAGTAGGAGCTCAAGGAAGTGAGGTACATGCTGGACATTCCCCAAGTAGCAAATGGCAGGACTAGAATTCACACCCAGGCACACTTGAGTCCCATACTGTGTCCCTGAAGGAGGAAGAGGGATGCCTATAAGACTGGGGACAACCAGAGGGGTTGAAGTGGGCAGGACCTAGGGAAGTGTGCCACCAACTCAGATCTCCTGGCCTGAACTTCCATATACCAATTACCTTGGGATACAGAGGCTTGTCTCTGCTTAAATCAGCCTGTTCTTTCTCTTTTACCTCAGGGAGAGGGCACAGAGGCTGAGGCAGGCCCAGACATACAGTTCTGGCTTTCTTTGCAAATGTAGGACCCTGAGCTTTGTCTTCCTCACCTCAAGTTGAGGGCCCCGAGTTGAAGCAGGGCCTCCCCCATCCTTACAGGCCTGTGTGCCTGAGCCTGTTCTGGACACAGTAAACCCTGTGAGCTGAGCACATCCTCACCTACAGCAATCTCTCTAGTGATGCGTCTACAAAGGACAGTGAAGGCAGCAAACTCATGGCTCAAAACGTAGGAAGGTGTGGCTGGAAAAAATAACCCTTGCTTGGATGGCCCCCAAAAGCAAAGCTACCCTGAGGAGAGGGTGAGGATGACATCCCAGGCAGAGGGGAGCGCCTGGGTGAGAGGCCCTGGTCACAAAGAATGAGGGTTCCAATCTCTTAACTGCAGCACTCAGAGCCTCGGGCTTCTTCTTTTGTATGACAGGATCAGTGCCACCTACCTCTGGGGCTCCTAGCATCTGAGGAGTTAAGGCTTCTGAGGATGTGGGTGTCTGGAGGACCTGGTGCTCTCTCTTGGCTCTGATTTCCAACCACCCCTGACACCCAGGGCTCTGTCAGTAATGGTTGTTCCTCAGCTCAATGAGTTAATTAGGCCAAATTCAATTACATACCATGCTCCCAGGTCTGTCTGGAACCCAAGGTGGGTGTGGGCTCTCTGTGCTCCAGAGCATTCAGCAGCAGAGGCTTGGATCCCAGGGCTGCACACAGCACATGCTCACTGAGTAAACTGAAGCAGAGCAGGTGGTGTCCAACATGCTACCACAAAACACTTCGACCTGAGTACATTATAGACAACAAAAATCTACAGCTCACAGCACAGAGACTGGCAAGTCCCAGATCAAAATGCCAGGAGATATAGACCTAGTGAGGGCCCTTGATATCTGCTGGCACCTTCTTCCTGCATCCTTTCCTGACAGGAGTGACAGGGCTCCCTCAAGCCACTTCATCGGGGAAATCATCTCCTTCCTGAGGGTGTAGCATCTTGACCTTCTCACTTCCCACAGGCCCCTCGTAATAGATAGCAGCTTTCTAGAGGGACACACAAATTTTAGAGGGACACAGCTCCCAGACAATAGCATCCCTAGACCACAGTGGCCCAGAGATGAGGCCTCTTTGACAGCCTGGGCTACTGGCAGGGACTCATTGCTCCCCGACCCTGGAATATCCCAGAGCTTGGTGGACAGAGGCTGAGAGTCTTCACGGCCCCGCCACTCCTGCATGGCCAGCAGGTTTCTTCCCAACTCCATGTTGGCACCCAGCTGCTGCCCAGCACATTAACTGGCATGTGGGGAGAGCAGCAGCATTAATAAAATAGGCAGACTCGGGTCCATACACACAGGCACCACAGCAAGCACCAAACAAAAGCCATCCAAGCCAAGGGCAATATCACTTGAGGCCATGAATGCCAATCTAAGATGCTGGACCTTGGAACTTGGTCCTGGCTGCTGTAGGAAGCAAGGTTGATGTTCAGACAAGTGACATGGTCCGTTTTGCCTTTTAGAAGCCTTAGCCTGTAAGAGCAAGCTAGGGCCAGAGGCAGAAAACACAGTTTAGAGACGGGAACAAGACTGTACTGGGGTGCAATCCAGACATGCTAAGAGGGATAGAGGGTAGCTCTCCAGCATTTAAACTGGCCACACTTCACCCCTGGGCCACCAATATGCCAGGCCTCTGAAACTCAGTGGGTGTTGAGAAATTGTTTCATGCTTGATACCCAAGTTCCTGGTTATGAATACAGTATATAGCATTTTTCAGAAACGGGGGGAGGAGTCTTTCCTTTAGATTCTACTAATTTTAAAATGATAGTTGATTATGCATTTTTAATCCTAAAAATAATACATGTCCATTTATAGACAATCATAGAATATAGACAAAAAAGGGTAGAGCTGAAATCCTACTGGTAAACCAATAAGTTGGTGGCTCTCCATTAGTCATTCAGTAAGCATTTGTCCAGAACCTGTCTTGGTCCAGGCACAAAATCATCAGGGATGCAGCAGTGAACAAAACAGATAGAGCTACTGCCTTTATGGAGTACCTAGTCTAAGAGAATTAGAGCCTCGTTAATAAGCTTCAGGAAAGGGAAAGGCAAAGAAGTATGGTGTGTCTGCTACTTTAGAGGCAGCTTCTTGGTCTTGACAGCATGATATGTATTGAGGGTCTCTTGCCTGGCCCTGTGCCCCCTTCCCAGGAGACGAGCAAGGTCACCCCAATGCTGTGACTGCTTTGCTTCTTGGGGCTTACCTAGCCAGACTTAGGGAAGCCAGTGCCCTTGATAACAAAGAGAGGTACAGAATCCACACTAGCTAACTTCCCTGGTGGTGGAAAGAAACCAGGGCCCAGAGAAGGATGGTGACCTGCCCTTGGTCCCCCAGCAGACCCACAGAGCTTTCTCCCTGTCAGACAGCTGCTGCTCGGCTGAGCTCAGCTCCAAGGAGTCTGATTTCAACATCAAGCCTCCTACTCCTTGCCCTGCCCTGGCGGCCACCTTCTGATTTTGCTCAGGCAGACATTCCTGCGTGGCCTGTCTGCTCACGTCCAGAACCCCTGGAGGTGGGGGACATCTGGGACCACACTGGGGAGAGGCAGAAGCTGCTGAGCTGCTATGGGAAATGGGACTGTTAAGAATCAGGCAGCCAGGAGAGCCCCTTCTCACCCCAGACAGGGAGAAGAGGAAAGGCACCCGGCAACAGATCCCTGGCAAAGCTCATAGGCCCACAGAGTTCTGAAACACTGAGGAGTCAGGACATGCTCCCCTACTCAGCTCACGGCTGCTCTCTCCAAGGACAGGACTCCTATTGTACCCACTCCTGCCCCTCCAACCCCACCCCATTGCCATCACTGCTGATACCCTCAACTTAAACACCCATGTGACAAGTCAGTCACCACCATGCCCAGGAAGTCCCCCACCCTCTTCATGATGACTTGCAAAAAGCACAGGGCTAGGAAGGATGTCTCAAGGCTACAGAACTTCTCCTGGCTGCTAATTTGTTGAGTGATGGAAAGCAGCCCCTGAATCTCTCTGAGCTTCTGCTCCCTCATTTAAAAAGGTGAGCTGCTAGGTGGCCTAGGTTTCAGCCCTGCCTGATCCCCTGCCTGGCCAGTGTGCACTGTAACATTGAGTCCTTCCCTATCTGAAGCTCGCTTTTGTCCTGTGCAAAGTAGGTACTATCCCCCCCAGGCTGCCTCACACATACTGGGAAGTATTCAGTAATGCAAGCAGACAGACAACAGACAGACAGACTGCTCTGGCAGGAGAGGAAATTGCATTTCCAGCTCCAAGGAACTTATGTGGGTCCAGGCCTGGAGCCATCTGGAAACCTTCATCAGAGCTGTGTCCTGGGAGAAGCAATAACACCCCACACCCACCCCACCCCCCGGACTGCTGTGCCATGAACGTCTCAGCTGCCTCTGTACCCCTCCCTTCAAAAGCAACTCTAGCAAAGGGAAAAGATTCATTAGAGGCCTGACTCATGTGGCATGCTCCCACTACTTCCCGGCTCCTTTGTTGGCCAGTCTGAGCTTCCTGTTCAAACAGACTTCCTGGGAAATAGCTTGTGTTCTGCCAGACAGCAGGCTGGCCACCTAGTCCCTGGATAGGCAAGCACAGGTAACCAGGACATGCCGATCTCTGGAGCCTGTGATTAGTCAGTGTACACTCCTTCATTTCTTCACCCCTTCATTAATTCAGGCAGCTGTTCTTGGTCTCCTTTGTACAAAGAGTATTATTAAGCATCTTGTAGACCATATTTTAGATACTATCCAAACAATGAGTACCAGACAACGGTCCCTATTGACAAAGATCTTGCCTTTTAGCCAGAGGGACAGAATTAAACAAAATAAATACTTGAAACATCAGAATGGCAAAGCTAAGATAGAAAAGAAGCACAGGGTGAGGCAGGAAGGATTGTAGCGTGGGACAGTACAGTTGAGGAAGGCCCTTCAGTGAAGGGAGAACCTGCAACAGGTTAGCCAAGTCAGGATGGAAAACTCTGTGTCTGAAGCAGAAGGGCATCTGGAAGCTGCAGCAGGGTCAACAGAGGCACTGGGAGGAAGTGGATTTAGAGCAGTGACTGACCACAGGGGCTGAGACCCACATCATGGGCCATAATCAGGACCAAGTCACCTAGAACCTCTGGAATTGTAATGGGCTGTGACTTAGATTTCAAAGGGATCACCTCATGTTAGTTTTCTGGGCAGCCATTAATAAAGGCCCCAAAGCATGTACCAGAACAGTGTGCATTAACTGTCTCACAGTTTGGGGGCACCAGAAGACCCAAGACCGAAGTGTGGGTCCTGTCAAGCCTCTATGTAGGTGCCAGGGAAGGAGGGACCCTCCAAGCTGTTAGAAGTACCTTAGTTGGTGCTATGAAACCACTGCCGTCTCTGTAACCTCCACAGTCCTTCCCACTCCTCCTTGAAGAGGGTACGCATGTCTGCTTGTTGTATCCAAATGTCCCAAATGTGCTCAAGGACACCAGCCATGCTGGACCAGGGCCCACACTCATGACCTCATCTTAACTTGATCTTCAGCAAAAGACTGTTTCTAAATAGGGTTTCCTTCACAGGTCCTGGGGACTTCAACATTTGGGGAAGCATACAACTCTCCCCAGTACCATGACTTCTCAACCTATCTCAACTGTCTTCTTGGGTTTTCACTAGGACCTGCTGTTGGGTGGTCTCACCCACTTGAAGAGGTTGTCCAGTAGACTCTGAAAGCCCAGCTAGCATGTTCAGTGTTTGGCTCTTAACTCGCTGCCTCCTGAATGCCTCAGGGAGTCCAGGAACACAGCAACTCCCTTCTGGCTTCCCCTCCAGCCCTGGGGAGGCAGCTCCCACCCTTGCAGGGCAGGCTTTCCATCAGCATCAGTCCTGTTGAGGGGTCCTCACAAGAATAGAGCCTGAGTCTGGCCCCTATGCCAGGTGAGCAGGTAGGGGACAAGCAGTTCCCTAAGACTAGCAGAGCCATTCTGAGCCAGCTCCTAAGTCCCCACCTTACTCCCCCATCACTGCCAGCCCTGCTGAAAGCTTTCCTGGATCTCCAATAACCTGGAAATTGTAGGGTTTCTCGGACATGCTGAGTGGAGGTGAGGGATAGGGGCTGGTGTTGTTTTCAAAATGAAATGATTATAGGATTTGGGCAGAAGCCAAATGCAGGGTTCTGAGAAGGCTGCCTGGGTCTGAGATGAGGAGCCACACTGGGAGCTGGGGGTAGGGACGGGGTGATTCCAGGAAGGGGCAGGGGATACTATGATGGGAGGAGGGAGGTAATGAGGTTTCCTTCCTGTGTCATCTCAGGTCCAGCCGCCCCTGTCAATGGCAGGTAGGCCAAATATATAAATGTTGGACTTCAAAAAGAAATACTCTAGGAGCAATATACAAGTACTGCACACTATGCTGGCTGTGTGGCCCAGGTGGGCACCATTAATGCTGAGTCTAGGCATCCTGTGCTGCACAGTATAGTTGCATGTTGAGGATGTGTCAAGGCTGAGAAGTAGCTTAGATACTTTCCAAACTTCGCCTGGCCAGGCTATCCCCATTTTATCTTCCATGTGGCAGAAAATGACCTCTGACCCAAGAGGACAGTAAGGATGCTGTAAGTTAGTGCTCAGGATGCACTGAAACCTACACAGCAGCCAGCAAGCATTCAATGGCCAGGTGTTAGTATAAATAGAGGGGGAGCCCAGCCTGGTGGCCCTGCATTGTGTCCCTAGAATAGGTGAACTTCTGGACTTCCATACTGGTCACAAGCCAAACCTTACCTGTGCCTTCCCTCTTCAAGATTAAGAAGGACTCACAGGGCTAAGGAAGGAGAATGGCACTGGGAACAGTGTCCTACAAGGATGTGTCCTTTGTGTCCTGACCATGCAAAAGGAGACAGAAGCCCCAGGATTGGTGGTTTCTGGAGGCAGAGCCCAGGAGGTGACTCACACTCAATGCTGTCATTTGATCCTTAGCTGTCTGTATGCCTGGTGCCCTGTGACCCAGTCTTTTTACGGGTGCTCCAGAACAACATTCCTCTCTGTCCCATGATCTTTGGGAAGCACTGATCTTCTCCATGCTTCCCAAGGTCCAGGTACACACCCACTTGGGATCTCCCTGTTCACCCTACCATCCCACTGAGTGCCTAAGTACACAGAAGTGACATCTCTCCAGGTCTTCAGAATCTTTGGTTAATCTCACTGAATCAACAAACTGCTCCTTCTCTGGGGCTCAGAACCCAAAGGCCAGAATCTGAGGCACATTAAGGCTCATTGTTCTGCCTCTCCTGGTCTTGGGAGTTTTGCTTGTGTATGCCAGGCCTGCCCGATTGCTTGCCTTCCTTCCTTCCTTCCTTCCTTCCTTCCTTCCTTCCTTCCTTCCTTCCTAATGGCCTTTGGGCCCTTAGGCCTCCCCCTACCAAAAAAAAAAAAAAAAAAGCCACTATAAGAGGGAGATGACCCAGTTTAGAATCACTTTTGACCCCTGGGTCACATGCATCCCAGGTAGATACCTTGGTTCCTTTTCTTACTGGAACTGATTCTAGCTCATGGATGAGCTGGAAGAAGTCCCTCCTTTGACCCAAGCTTGGGACTGTGGTGTCCTGGCTACATTATCTCCCTTCCCACCCCTCCTCTCTAGCGGGTCCTGCAGAGGGCAGGCTTCCCCACTGACAGGCGCGCCAGAGGATAAAGCATCCCCCCACTCAGGAGCCAGCCAGCCATGCCACAGCACTGTATTTATTGGCGGCTCCTCTTCACTAAGACCCACGACAGGAGTTCAGGCCCCCGCGAGAAAAGCCACCCGCTATTGATCCTTCGTCAGGCCTCCGGAGCCTGGCAGACATTCATCAAGGAACCACAGCATGGGGCTACAGCTCGCCTTTCTTTTTCCTTTCTTCTTCCTCCCAAGTCATAACCCCCCACCTTGGGGGGGTGGGGGAGGGGGGGTGGGGGCTTGCGGAGGTCACTCAGAGAGCTGCTGAGCGTCAGTAAGTGGAGTCGCAGGATGCCTTTGTCTGCGGCCTCTTTTTGTAGATCCTTATCAAGGCGAGCTCGGCAGGGTGGGGTGGGGTGGGGTTGGAGCAGCGGCCACGGGCCATGGGCTTTTGAGCAAGTCTTTGGAAGTTAGAGATGTGTAACTTGGAGCGAGTCAGGGAAAGCCCTTCTAAAGAAGATAGTGTGTGAAGTGCCCACATTTCTGTAGACTCCAAGCAATCCTAAAAAGAGGCTGCTAACCAAGAGGGCCTTGAGGGATTTGATTCCAGAGAAGAGAGTTTAGAAATTAGCAAGTGAAAGGGGCCGGTTTGGACTGATGAATGGGTTCTTGAAAACAATTTGTTTTCTTAAGTATGTAAATATGCTAGTGAAGAGTATTTACTTTTTAGGTTCCCTTGGTAAACCCTGAATCTTGCATATTAATTCTGTCCTCTGGGTTCCACTCCGGTGCTTCTGAAGTGGGTCCCTAGGAGAACTAAGAGATAGGAGGACTAGGAGGCAAAACAATGGGAAGCTGTCTCTTTATAATTTCTAAAGGATTATCACCACCGAGTCTCTGCCCCTAAGATTTAAACTTTGCTCAGTTCCAGCCTGAATTTTCACTCAACCTGCAGGAATTATCTTTCTTTAAAATATGTATATTTTATTTATATATGTATATATCATGTATGAATATGCTTCCTGCTTGTACGTCCGTGTTCCACTTATGTGCCTGGTGCCCTCGGACTAGAAGAGGGTGTTGGATTTCCCTAAAACTGGGGTTTCAGATGATTGTGAGCTGCCATGTGGTTGCTGAGAATAGAATTCTGGTCCCCGCAAGAGCAATAAACTTCTTTAACCTCTGAGCCATCTCTCCTGCCCCAGAGTTATCTTTGTAAAGTTAGTTCTTTCTGCGACTGTGTGTGTAAGCTCTTGGTAGATAAAAAGACCCTAAGAATCAGATGAAAATTGTAAACTACCATTGTACAAAACTTTAGGAGAGGGTGGTTCTGGTTATTTAGAGGCTTTAGTGCTTGGATTGTGGTTAATCAAAACTTGAGCCCTGATATTAAGTCAGCCTGACACCAGAAAGTAAGTCTAGGGACCTGTGTCTCCATGCTTGCTTCTGAAATGTGGGCCAAAGTGCCCTTGCTATGCTGAGCAGTGGGAAAGATGGAAGAGTCTTCACTTAGTTTCTTGGAGCCCCAAAACTCTGTGGGGGATGTTTGGAGGGGCAGGGTCTCGGCAAATATCCCACTGAGTAAATGAATGTCTTCAAAAAAGCCTTTCTAATACAGGAGAAAATGAGGGTGAGCCCCACCTGAAATGTGTGCACAGCAGAATGCATCAGTCCATCCCTCAGCACTGCCCCAAGGTTGCTCCAGGAAGGAGATGCCAATTAATTTCACTTGCAGAAGCTGGTTTTTGTGCAAAAAGAAAGCCAGTTATGAAGTAGGAATTAATCCATTTAGCCAGCTCCTGGGAGGGAAAGCCCATGACAACTGCATTTCCAAATGCCATCCCAAAAGTGATATTTTAAGTGGCAGTGGGTGGGATTAGAGCCTGCTAACGACTTCTGTCAAACAGGGAGCAAGAGCCTAGTATCTAGATAAGTGATTTGTCGTGCCACTTCTGCGGCCTGCAGCAAGTCAAGCAGAAACGCTGAGGGGCAAGTCAGGATCTCATACTGGAGGGGCATGTGCCATAAGACGGACCCTCAAAGGCAAAGGGAGTCAATTCCCCAAAATGGCGAGATCAGTGCCAAATGCACAGAATTTAAAGCCGCTTGGCTGTCTTTTTTGAGGGTGAGTGACTGGCCTTTCCTACTTTACTAATTGAGGCAGTTAGGAGCTCATTCAAACAACTTTCACTGGTGAGTGGGCGGGTTTGGGGGGAGTGCTATAAAACTGTTTCTCCCTAGTGAGTGATCTAGGTAGGTAGAACCCTCAAAGGAGGGAGGGGAACCGACCTCTTTGAGCTGGACCACTAATGGGTTTCCAGGGGTGCCTGTGGGGCAGAGGAGTGGGAGGGCAAGCACAGGTCGAAAGCCTGGAGCCCCTGCGACTACTGGCTGGAAGGAAGAGGCCGCTGCCACCACAGGATGCAGTGTCAGGAAGACGGCAGCACCCGGAGCAGGGGCGGGGCTGTACACAACCGCCGCCTCCGGCTTCCCTCCCGCCGCCGGCTGCGGGTCACAGGAACTTCCCGAAGTCGGGGAGCCAGAGCGTACGTGCCCCAGTTCACCTACCCTGGGCCCGGTGTTCGGGGAATCCCAGGGGTTGCAGGGACCCCCTGTGCCGGGGGAGTAAGATGCCAGGCTGCTGATCTCCCTCCCTACTAACCCGTTCAGAAAGCCTTTTAAACCCAGGTTGCAGCTGGATGTCCCTAGCCTGCCCCGCCCCTTACCCGGCGGAGGCCACTCGGGCCCCGCTGCGGACCCTCATTAGCATGACCACTTGGGAAGATTCGCTGGCGGGGGCGGGAGGCACCCCGAGTCAACCCCCGCCAGCGCCTTCCCGGAGGCCCCCTCGGGCGACAGCGCTCCAGGAGCCCCACTCTCACAAGTGTTGCTTCCAATTAATTGCCGAGGCGGGGGAGGGAGAGGGGCTTGGTCGCCGCCCCCGCCCGGAGGCTGGAGCTCCGCTCATCGGGTCGTGCGTTCGCTCTGGCGGCGGCGTGCACCAGCACCACCCCTGCGTGCAAGTTTGAAATGTGAGCTGCCTCCGATCCCCAGTCACTAGTCCCTCGCCGTGAAGTGGCTGGGCCGGCGGGCTGCGCACGCGAGTGAGTGCGGGCTGCGGGCTGCGGGGTGGGGGGTGCGAGCGCCAGGCTCCCGAGGCGGGGAGGGCTCCCCCGAGACGCCGACACAGGGCTGCTCGCCTTTCATCGTCCTCCCGCGCTCCTCCTCTCTCCCCTCCCCCCGTCGCGACGTGCCCGGCTTCCCCCGAGCCCCCGGCCCCACGCGGCGGCACGCAGACTGGGTGGTCACGCCCGCGGGGTCCGGGAGCGTGGCGCAGCGCAGCGGGCCGTGGGAAGTTTCTCCTGCGCGCCCAGTGCGCCCCCGCCCCCCCGCGCGCCCCCGGTCCCCATCCCCGTCCCCGAAGGGCTGTCGCTTGCGCCCGGGCGCGCGGCTGGCTGTCTCCTCGGCGGCGGCGGCCCCATTAGCGGAGCCTCCGCCTGTGATTGGCTTCGCCCGGGAAGCTGGAGACGGGCGATGAATAATTGATGTGTGCGGTGCGGTAGCCGGACAGCGGCGGCGGTGGCGGACGGCAGCGAGCGGGAGCGCGGGAGCCGGAGCGCCCTCGGAGCGGGCAGCGCGCAGCGAGCGGGCGCCGGAGCCGCCCGGGGCCCCCGCGCCGCCGCCGCCGCCGCCGCCCCGGCGCGGAGCGGGGATGCAGGCGGCGCCCGCTGCCTGCTCGCAGCCTTTGTTCCGGGCCGGCTGATCCCTGCCCGGAGTCTCTGGCTGCGGTCGCCGCGAGCTGGGCTCTAGCCACCGGGGACTCCAGGGTGGGACCGCAGACTGTGCAACTTCTAGGTGAGTGTGGGGCTGGATGGGGTCGGCGCGGGGCGCCCGCGGGCCGGTCCCCGGCTCCCTCCGGGCGCAGGGGTGAGTGTGTGTGCATGTGTGTGACAGAGGAGAGCCGATGCATTGTGGGTAGCACCGTGTGCTGCTGCATGGTGTCAGCCTGACGCTTGGCCGTAAGAGTGGCTTCAGCGTGCACCAGGCCCATTTTGTTCACCCACAGAGGAGACCTTGGTTCTTCCTCTGGATGCGAGGGTGGGTGGGGGACCAGACAGAGTGCTCCCCACGCCTCTTTCCTAAAGGTGAAGTGTTGGTTCCCCCGCAGACATTTTACAAGGCTTCATCCCTGGTAGGTTCCCTTTGCAAAAAAATCAGAACTAGCCCAGACGCCTTTGGTTAGAGGCAGTGGCTAAGGGATTTAACTTAAAAGCTACTCCTTTGTCAGAATGAATCCTTGATGCTGGAGAGACCTGGAGGCTAAGATGGCACCAGGGCTCCCTTCCCAGAGGTGATTGGGTGCACAACAGAGTTCTGACAAGTGTTTGCTGGAAAGGCTTCTGCTGGTGGTGGTGGTGGTGGTGGTGGATGATCAGCTTGCACTACAGGCCCAAGAGGGACTTGTCTGTAGAGGGTGGGGGTGGCTGGCATCAGGCTGAATCAGGATGTGAGGATCCTCTACAAGACCTTGCAGAGAGGTTTCTCAGAACACTGCAGGGGCAAAGAAGCAGCTGCCAGAGGTCCCCAGCATATGGCTTTAGTGTTGGTACCCAGTGCATAGATAAGTCCCAGTTCCTGGTTCCCCCAGAAGCCAGCTGCAGTAAGACTAGGAGGACAGGTAGTATTCCTTAGATGGGCTTCAGGAGAGCATCAGGTCTTACAGTGGGGCCAAGGTGCCCTGCCCTTGATTATCAGGCTTAACTGCCAATGGGCCTGAGCAGAGCAGGTGGTTTTCTAAGAGGGAGGTTTTATGAAGTAGCTGCCAAAGTATTGGTACCAATGTTTGTCAACAGCCCATTCTTAAGTGTGGGCTAGAAACCAGGCCAAGGAGTGCACAAGGCCGTGTCACCAGGAATCCTGGATGGTGTCTAGAGAGATTCCTCCATTTCAGGGGCTCCAGATCCTAAAGCTCATCTCCCACTGCACAATGTATTGAGATTTAAGGTCTCTATGGCTTATAGTAAGTCTGTTCCTCCTTTTTTTATATCTTAACCAAGCAGTGACTACCCTGTAAGTAGCTGGAATCGAGTCTCTTCAGGGCTATTTTTACCCCAAACTTCCTTAGTGAGAAACCACCAAACGGCGAAGCTTTGGTGAGAATCTGAGTCTGTACCGGAAACAACCGCCTGCACAGAGTTTGAGGCTCGCTTCCTAATGCTGCTTGCTCTTACTCTCCCCTGCACAGCCCTCTCTCAGCCATGAACACTTCCCTCACCGACCCACACACTCCAGAAAGAAGCCCCAGTATCTGCGGGGGGGGGGGGGGGGAGATAATGTACTTAGCCCAGCCCAGTAGGGAATGGAGGAAACCAGTGTAAGTCCTGCTGGAGCATAGCCATGACTTTCTGATCAAGCTTCTTAAAGACAAGAACCATGGGTCCCTTACCACTGTGCACCCCACTGCCCACCACAAAGCTTGGCAATGACGGGATGCTCAGTGACTGTTCAGCAAAAGTATTTCTAGATCTCTGTCCACACAGGTTGAGCGCCTCCTCGCCACCCAGCCATATGCAGATCCTAGGGGGTCTAAAATGAGTTCCTGGGCGTAGTTAACCAGCGCCCTGCCTTGGGCTTTCTGAGTGGCCCTTGCTAGGTCACCCCCATTGAGGGATGGCTGTTGAGCTCCGTGGAAAACTACCATCCAATATGATGGCTTCTAACCACTTATGACTGCTTCTAAGTTTAAACTGATTTAAGAATAAAAGTAATATCTGTTTCGTTCTTTTATTTTTCCTCCTGGGTGTTGGGATTGTAGGCATGTGTCACCAGGCCCAGTTAAATTTGTGACTAATTCTTAACCCAGTGCTTTTTGCGCACAAGACAAGCACTATCAACCGAGGTACATCCCTAGCTGGTGTCAGTTTCTTATGCTCAGTAGCCACACAGGCTAGTGGCCACCCTACTCGACATCTTGGACTGTAAAACAGCTGTCTTCTAGTGGCAGAAAGTTCCAGTAAACAGTGCTAGGTTGGGACTTAGAAAACTCTAAGTGAGTCCACCTTGTATCTGTGTAAGCCTGTTAGATTAGGCTTTCCATGTTCAAAACAGTTTGACTCATGGCAGCCTCTGTGTGGGGCAGGCATAGACTAGCCAGTGCCCCCAATTAATACTGGGGTTAAATTTTGCCAGAGGACTAGTTCCCAGCACTCTACTGAGCAACAGAGGTCAGCCAGGGGGCACGGATGGGCAGCAGTCCCAGGAGTGACCTCCCTGAGGACCGTCATAGTGCCGGCAAGGCGTCAGGTTCTGTGAAGTCATGTATCGATCAGATGGTCCTCAGAACAGGCAGTTCTGAGCTGGCAGGGCTGAGGGAAAGGTACTCTGGGCCTGGGAGGTGTTTACCTTGCTGGATGTTGGCTTTGGTCCCTCAGGAGAGGCCAACTTCTCCACAAGGAAAGGAACATCATCCCTGGGCAGGTAGCCTGGTTGCTTGGAGCCACCCCAGAGAGAGAAGGAAAGGACCAGCAGAGAGAGCCTCAGGGGGAAAGGGAGGTCTGGACACCTGGCAAATGGTCCAGCATGCCCCATTCCCCCTTGCTGTCCTCCACCAGGGCCTACTACCCCTGGTATCACAGCATACCCACTGAGCTATGCTTGCTCTGGCGCTCTCCAGAAGCCCCAGCTGCCTAGGAACCTCTCCAGGGCCTTCAAACAGCAGCCGCCACCCAAGGGAACACGCGCAGGGAAAAACAAGGCCCCCACCCTCAAAGCACATCCAGCTTCTCAGGGAGCTCCTGTACAGTACCTCTAGGCTGGGAAGGACCGACAACAACCATTACCTGGGGACAAGGGACCAAGGTCATAGCAGGGCAGGCCTGGGATGGAGCAAGGCTCTTCCCTTACCTGGTTTTCTTGAGAGCTGGAAGCTAACAATTGAACTGTGCCCTGCTGCTTTCTTTCCTGATCCCCTGCTCCAGCCAGGTAATAGTTAGTGGCTTGCAGCTTTGTCCCTGTGTCCTGAGCCTCCCACCTCCCAGCAGTGAGTCTCACTGTAGTCTCTGCCTGGGTAGGCCCTGGGCTAGCTGAAGGGCTGGCTTTCTGCACACCTCAAAGGGAGTCTTCCAGACCCATCTAGGAGGCTGTGAAGAATGAGAGGGGCTTTGTTTGCCATCTCAGTTTATAGCCCTGTTAACAAGACCCCTACAGGCTACCATGATGCCCTTTTACTTCAGAGTCTCACTGGCAATAGGCCCCTCCAAGAAGATTCCGGGAGCCAAGCCTTGCCTGTCCACACTATGAATTCCTGGGACTGGGTTTTATTGAAGCCTGTTCCTTCCCAGACTCCAACAGGTTTATCTGCCAGTGGCCTCGAGGGCAGTTCAGGGGGTCCAGGTTATTTTCCTCTCACAGTAGCCCACCTAGCTGTGTCCCTGACTTCTGCTTCCAGAGCCATCTCTAGACCTGCATAATCCTGCGGATTCTCCTAGAGCCCTGCCTCCAGGTGAGGTCTAGCCTAGGGCAACATCGGGTGCTCCCTGTGGGGCTTGTCCAGGGTAGCCCTGCCTCTGATGGCATTTTACTGAAATGAGACCCCTCTGGTTGATTTTAGCTGGATGAGCTCCCCACATACTCTGACACTGTTCAGGATAAACACAAATCCTCCGGCCCAGCCCTCCAGTAATTGTATCTGTACCGAATGCAGCATTAGCATGTGACCTTTGACAAGTCACCTTGGGGTGGGGGTGGGGCTGAGGGTTCTGATAGGGCTGTTCTATCTTGTCTGTACAGTGGAGCTGTGGAAGGGAGGAGGAAATGGTGACTTTGGGGCTGGATCAACCTGAAAGTTTCCCAGAAATGTGTGAGGCTTGAGGTTTAATACTGGAGTGGATGGGAGGTCGGTGGACCAGAACCTCCAGTGGAGGGTAAGTGCTTCACTGCTGAAGCCCTCACAGGTTTGATTCCCTAGGGAAGTGGGGGAACAGTGGAAGGCTTTGGAGCCACAGAAGCCCCTAGAACTACAGTTTCCAGAAGCAAGGGTGTTGTAAGCTGCAGGCGGAAAGCTCTTGCCTTGGGAGAGGGGAGGTTAGCATCCTGCAGTGGGAATGCCCTTGCTTCTGCTGACAAAGTGAAAGCCCTCTCTGCTTACAGAGCTCCTGTTTTGCAGTTGTCATGGTAAGGGTCAAAAGCAGTGCTCTGTATCCCCCAGAGCTCTGGGAACTTGCTGGAACTTGTCCAGACCTCCCCAGGCAGCTCTCTGAACTCTCCTGGAGAGAGGGAGGAGAGGAGAAATCTCCTCTCCTGATTGTGGTCTTGTAGCTTCTTGGGTCCCAAGCCTGTCTGGGAAGTTTTACTGCCATGAGGGAGTTTTCCCAAGGCTGGGGCTATGGGGACAGGTAAAAGAGAACACCCCCAGGGCTTCTCACATCCTATTTGTTGCCCAGGATTTAATCCCTGTCCCCAGGGTCAGAGCCTGAGGCACCTCATGATTTATAGGACCTCATCTGTCTCCTGAGTGTTTGTCTCTGATTAGTGGAATCACTCTGTGTACAGAGAACATTCTACAACATCTGGTTCTGTCTCTACTTATCCTTAGGAGGACTTTGAAAAATGGGGGGCGGGGGTGCATCTTTCAAAGGGGAAAGAAGCAGCAGCTCCCAGAGCCTGCCTGCTATCCTTTCTTTCCTCCTTCCTTCCCTACCTCCTTTTATTCCTTCCTTCTTCCTTTTCTTTCTCTCTCCCCTTCTTCCTCCCTCCTTCTTTCCCTCCCTCCATCCCTCCCTTCCTCCCTCCTTCCTTTCTTCCTTCCTTTTTCTTCTCTTTGCAATGCTGGAGGTTGAGCCTATGGCCTCCGCTCACAAGCTAAGCAGACTGCACTTGGCCTTCTGTTTATTGGTAATTGACACAGTAAATAAAAGACCAGACCCACGGGATACAGAGTAACTCTTCACATCTTCTATACAAGACAAAGATCAGACCAGAGTTGGAACCCTCTTTCATCTCTCAGTTCTGCTGGGTCTAGGCCCAGCTCAGATGCTACCACCAGGGAAGCTACCTCTAGTCCCCAGCACACAGTAGCATGTGGCACAGGCTGCTGAAGATAGGAGCAGAATGAATACAGGTCAACACAAAATTGTACCTACTTAAAATATTAAGACATATTTTTACAATTTATGTGTGTGATTCAACTATACAGTTTTCAAGTGTATGCTTTGTAATGACAGTGTTATGTCACAGTGTCAAAAGGTTAGACATGCCAGCCTGTGATCACATACCCACAGGTGTCACCTTGCTTGACTGTGAGGGCAGACAGGTTATGTATGAGGGATGTCAATACTGGGTGCCTCATTAGTGTGTTACATGAGCAGCCCAGGAGACAGGCTGGTGATGACAGGAGTGGTCATCTAGGGAGTGAGAGGCCTGAAATCCTGCGGAGGCAGGGGGATTACCATGAGTTTGATGCTAGCCTAGATTACAGAGACCCTGTCCAAAACAAACAAAAAGTTAGTAAAATCACTCTGTACAGAGCATATAAGTGCATTTACCCAGGTTCTTGTCCTAAGCTCAGGACAAGATGCCTTTGTGGCATACAACCTAAGGAATGCTTCCCTGTCTTGGGGTCCCCACCTTTCAAGGTCTTTTACACAACCCCACCTAGTTATCAGTAGCTACCTGTGCCTATTCGGTTGTGTTTGAATTTGGGGATTATGTTTTGAGAGAGTCTTACTCTATAG
The DNA here is from genome assembly GCA_019843965.1 of Rhynchomys soricoides. Classification (NCBI taxonomy): domain Eukaryota; kingdom Metazoa; phylum Chordata; class Mammalia; order Rodentia; family Muridae; genus Rhynchomys; species Rhynchomys soricoides. The sequence goes on from JADRCH010000236.1 coordinate 1,799,597, forward strand.
CTCAAGCTCAGGCTTGAGCCACCATAGCCCAGCATGTGTAGCCATTTAAATATATTAGTTAAAATGACAAAATTCGGGGTTTTCAGTTCCTCAGTCCCACCATTTGAAGTCTTTGGTGGATACCATATTGAATGGTGTAGCAACAGCCCAGAAAGACAGGAAGTTCTGTTATGCACTGTGGTGTCTAAGAGTCGCTGAGGGGTCTTGAAGGTGTCTTATGAGGTCTGGGGGAGAGGGGTAGGATCTGCCATGGATCCTCAGACTCACAAGATAGAACCTGCCTGCCTGCTCCACCACCATCACTCTGACGCACATAAGCCTCTTAAAACAGGGTCACCCAGGGTATTCCCAAGCCATGTTGGAACGTAATTATGAAACCCACATCTGTAGTTTCCTGGGTGACTTTGGGTAAGTCACTTAATTCAAGCTTGTTTCCTGATCGATAAAACATCTGTGCTGCCTGCCTGGCAGGCTGCAGTAGATCACAGGGTTGTGGAGCATTTAGCTCTGTGTCTGGGATATAGTAGTTGCCCAGTAAATGACAGCTTGACTCAGATCTCTCCTGTAGTTCCAAAAGTAACTGCTCCCAAGCCTGAGAAATGGGGTTCTCTCTTGACCAGCCTTGACTACAGCCTTCTCTGGGCCTCTGTTTCCTGTAGCACACTGTGAGCAGAATCTTGGCTGTGCCCTGTAGACGTGCCCTTCCCTTCCTTCTGAATGGCCACCATACCTGGAGAGTCTGAAGTGGTTGGGGGAGGGGGTGACAGGGTTCTTGTTGTCTACTGTCCGGGTGTAAAGCCGCAGGGCTGACACTGGTGACTGACTAGGGCTGGGAAGCCCCAGCTCATGTCGCAGCTGTAGCGGAAGTACCCAAGTGTTGGCAGCTACTTTCATTTCCTTCCTGAGGCTTGAGCTGCGTGGGAGTCTACAATGGGGTTCCTTAAGGCCTTCTGGCATTTTTCATATGAGCATTGCCTTCTGGGATCTATGTGTAGCCCACCAAAGTCTGGAAGCCCCTGGCTACCTACACAGAGGGTCTGTGAGCTGAGCTATGCCAAGGTGATTCTTGTTACCCTGAACCCCTAAAGAGGGTGTGTTTTTTCAGTGAGAACCTGGTCAGTCCTGATGAACCATTAACTCTTCTAGCTCTGTAACAAGTCTCTGTACTTGTATAGAACCTGCCCTCTAGAGATGTACCCTCTTCTTTGCCACAGGAGGAGGCCTCTTATGCCTGCACTATACTCACTGCCTAGCCACACACGCTCTTTCTTTTGCCTCCTCTGAGAATGTTGCTTTGCTTAGCACCACCCTGGACCACCTTCCACTGAACCTGAGGAACCTGGTGCCTTGCTCGCCCTGGGGTCCACCAGGCCTGTTGCCATAAGCTCAGGGTTCCCTCAGTGTTTGCAGGAGAAAGGTTTGGGGTTTCTCTACAGGGAGTTAAGGATATTTTGGGTGTGTGTGCTTTTCTTTCTCTTTTTTTTTTCACTAACCACCATCCTTCAGTGTTCCCAGAGAGTCCCAGGAATGCCCCAGTAGAAATCAGTACCCAACACATAAAATCCCTATCCCACCCACTGGGCCATACACAGCCATGACCAATGCGTCTTTAGTGATTAGGAAGATAACTGGGAGCAGAAAAGGCTCCCAGACATTGTCAGGTCCCTTCCACTTTCCTCCCTTGCAGGCACAGCATAAGATCTGTCTCTAACCTGGTCCTGCTGCCACCCAAAGGCCCAGAGAACAGCAAGCTGACTGGCATACAAAAGAAACACCACTACCAAGTCCCTCCAGCCCACCCATCTGACCTAGAATCAAGTCTCACCAGGACCAGGCTGATCAGAGCCTGGTAATCCTCTCAGCTTTTTGTGCTGGGCTCTCTCCAGTAAGGTCGTCAATGACCTAGGTAAATTTCTCTTGTCCAGTGAACACCCCAGGACCAATTTCTCTGGGGTTTCTTCCCAGGTTGTGGGACCCCCTACCTTCAGGAGTATCTCCATGAACTCTTCACTAATTAAAACCCAGCCCCCAGAAAGGCCTGCTCAGACTAGCTTCCCTGGTCCTGGGTCCTGTTAACTAAAACTTTGTTGTCCCCCACTCAGACAACCTGGAGCTTGTAAACATCAGTAGCATGCCATGCCTTCAGCTGTCCCTGCCCATGGTGTGTCTCCGACCTTCTCTGGGGACGCCGGATGCATGCCCTTTCTGCTGTGCTTATTCTGATACTTACCTTGTGCTCTCTACCCTGCCTGTGGCTACTGCTCAGTACTCCCAGGGTTTGTTAGCAACAATGTATTCCAAGTTCGTAGCTGTGGCTCATCCAAGTTTGTGTGTTCAGCATCTGGTGGGTGAAGTGTAAGCGAATATGTTTTTGAATGTGTGAATGAACAAAGAATGGGTTCTGGGTGGGGCCTCTGCCCTCTTGGGAGTTTGAAGTCCCTCAGTAGGACTGGAAGGCACATGATGTGCAGGGCAGCTCTCGTATCTGGAGGTAAAGTGGGTAGCCGTGGCAGAGAATGTTACTAGGGAGAGATGGATACCGTGGTCAAGTATTACATGGGTTTCTGTGTGTGTATGGGACCATGTGTGTGTCCATATAGACCAGTAAAGGACATTTCCAAGTTGAATCATAGATGAGGCTCTGGGGAGGTGTTCTTGTGGGTGTGTGTACACTTGTATGTGACCAGTATACCTAGCACAAAGGATGCAGCATGTAGGTGTCAGTGGATACAGTGGTGTAGGGCTAGAAGGATGAGCTACCCCTTTCTCTGTGTTAGCGAACCCTGAGCCATGCCCACAGGCCTGCCATTCCAGCAGAATATTTCTAAGGTACTGTTCCCAGAGGTAGCTCTCAGGACAGGGGCAGAGAGCCTGGGAAGCTAAGGTGACTTCACAAAAAGAAAGGCTGAGGTAGCCAGCCTCATCCTGGAGAATCTGATTGCGTATGATCCTCTCAGGCCTGAGGACAAAGAATCCTGTGACTTCTCCTTGGCACCCAGTTGCCTCTCCCGTCTCCAGAAATAGGAAGATACTGTGCATATCATCACAGTTACCAGTGCAGGTGCAGAGATACTTTTCACATTTTCTTAGCAGAGTACTTGGTCATCCAACAGAGAGGGCTTGTCAGTTCCTCTTCCTGCTCAGCACTAGAATGAAAGGACCCTGGAAAGGCTGGTGTCTGAGCCCTCAAAGTACAGTCCCTCTGGTCACAGTCACCTGGGTAGGTCTGGGGTGGAAGGGTCTCTATGGTAACTCAGCATCTCACCTTGAGTCCTCTTACTATGAGGCACAAGCAGGGACAACACCCGTGTGACCTTACCTTAAAACTGACATAAGCTCCTGATTGCAGGGTGAGGTCAGAGGTCACTGGCTAACTCCAAAGCTTCCATGAAAAGCTGATAGGACAGATGCTACTAGAGCTCTTCAGTGTTCAGAAGGGACTTTCCTGTCCATGCTGCCCCCTCTCCCCAGGAAAGGAGGTATTGTCATGGACTAGTAGAGCGTGTGGAACCAGGGAGTGTAGGCTGTCACCAAGAGTGAAAGCTCTCTAGCTTTCTCTCTTCTCATACTGAGACTCCCACACCATCAGGAGACCCTTGCAAGCCTTATTTCCTCTTCCCTGACACCGTCCCAAAAAATTGGAAAGCCAGACAATAGAATTTCTACTGGAATCTGGCACTTGGTTAGAGTCCATGTATTCAGGGGAGGATGATACCATGATCCAAAAAGATGATACTTATGACACTCTATCCAATATGGCCCATGTGGATGTCCCAGCCTGCACACACATGGGCAGCCATACACACACACACACACACACACACACACACACAGAGAGAGAGAGAGAAAGAAACACATTACTTTTACACACAAATGCACCCCAACCTCCAAAGAAAAAGAAAACAAAAGCAGAAGATACAGTGTTTTCCACCTTGAGTTTTGTCTCTCCATTTAGAACACTTAACTGTAGCTAAAAATCTTGTTAAACCGATTTTGTGTTGAACATTCAGTAACTATGGCTTGCTTGACATGCTTCAGAAAACCAAATCCCTGGGTGAAGTAGCCTATTTTCTTGAGATGAATCTTAGAGAAGTAACCTGTTTTCTTGAGATGAATCTTAGAAGTTCGATAAAGAATGTTCATTCTACTTCTGGTTGTTTCTGGCATGCTCTGCCATGCCCTGATGTGCTCTGAAACACACACACACACACACACACACACACACACACAGGGCCCATAATGGTACAGGATAGATGGGGTGGCTGTGGAGGACTAAGCAGGGGCAAATTCAGGGTCTGAACCCCAAGCGAATCTGATGGGCTCTGAGGTGGCCCTCTCCATTCAAGAATGGGCTGAAATAGTTGCTTGCAATAAATTTAAGAAAAGTAAATAAGAACTGGGATGTGGCTCACTGGTAGAGCGCTCATTCATACCCAACATGCTCAAGTTTGATTCCCAACACTGCACATACACAAACTCAAATTATTGCCCATGATCTCAAGGCCCTGGCTGCCTCTGTTTTGATAACATACAGGACACAGAAACCTAGCACTCAAGCTGTGAGGAAAGCCACAGAATGAGGTGGATGGCCTTGAGCCCAGGCTGACGTTGGTAAGGCAGCTAGTGTAAGCACACTTCTTTCCAACTAGAAACTTACTGAGGTTCACTGCTGAGCCAAAGGGGAGCAGCCTATGACAGTTGCCCAAAGCTAACCTGAGCTAGGGCCATACCTAGAACCAGGTCTGGGGGTAGTCAGAATGATGTCAGTTGGTGCCATGGGGTCCAGTGAATGAGAAAGCTTCCTCAAAGAAGACATGGCAGAGGCCAGCTTTGGAACCTAGTGTGTCTGTCTCCCTATCCCAGCTTTTAGTCCAGGGTTCCATGGTCTCATCCACTCTTGCTTGGGAGGAAGGATGTGCATTTATACAACCATCTGCCTTGCAGCCAAGCTAAGCCTGCAACATCCAGGTTTGCCTAAGTTGTATGTGACAGCTGGGGCCTGCTTGTACCCTGCAGGTCTGTTGGCCTCTAGCCTGACTGGTTCCATCTTTTGTGCCTCAAGGTGTCTGCCATGGCCTTGGAAGGTATTACTCCTCCCCAATCTAGTCCAGGGCCATTCTCTGTGGCCTCTGGGAGGTTCAGATTTCTACCTACCAGGTGGGCAGCTCCCCTCATCCCTACCAAACAGCAGCTCGGCTCACAACACTGCCCTGTTCCTGCCACCTGGGCCCCCAGGTGCCATCTGCTACCTCGTTTCAGACAGCAGGTAGGCGATCTCAGGGCAAGAGCAAGAAGAAACATGTAGACCCAGGATGGGAAAGACCCAAGGCTCCAAGCTTAGGGCAGCCAGTAGCCCACCTGCTCCCTGGCATCTGCATTGTCCTCTGCCTCTCTGTAGGGCTCATAAATGCAGGCATGAGGGTGGATGTACCAAAGAGCACCCCCAGTGGATCATCATCTTTACCTCTTATTGTATGAGTGGGAAGTCCCTCTGGACATTTCTGTGGATCTGAGTTCCAGACCAGTTCTCAAACTGTTTAGCAAAGGCACCTTGTGTCTCTCTCAGCTTGTTCCTCTGTTGCCTTCCTGGGTTCTACCCACTGATGCCTGTGCTTCTGAGACAAGGGTGTCTTTGAACCACCTTCCCCCACATTGGGCTACACCACTTATAATTTCATCTTCCAGGGGCTCAGACATAAACCCTCCCTCCCCCACCCCTGCACTTCTTGGATTTAACAAGCCTGCTGGAAAACAATAGTGATTTCCTCATCGATCATAAACAGAAGTGATTACCATACAATTACGGCCTGAACCATCAGCCTGGATGCAATCAGAGAGCCGTGTTGTAAATCGGAAGACAATTGCCAGCAGAATTACCCCCAAATTGGTTTAAGTGGCAACAAAGGAGTGTTGGCATTTTGGGGAGGGGTGTGAGAATCCTGTTGGTCCTGGTAGCAGAGGGTCTCTGCTGGGGTGCTCCCTAGTACCTTCTTGGAAATTAAGGGCATATAGCGATAGCTACCTGTCATTTTTTTTCCTACACTTCGTTTTCTCCTCAGCTACTGCTCCTTGCCTGTGTCGGCACAATTTGTTGTAAACTTGTTTATACTAATGTGTGAGTGGCTAAGTATTCCCTGAAGCTGAGACAGTGTAAAGAGGTGAACTTTGTGGGAGGGAGGGATCTCCCACCTGTAACTCTTTCTCCCAACATAGCTCTTCCTGTAGCTCTTCCAGGTCAGCTTTTCTGTCTAGGCTCTTCTGACCTGCCCCTTCACCACGTCTTTCCTTCTCTTTCTCCTAGCCCAGTAGTGGACTCTATCAGGCCCCTGCCATACCCCATCTGGGGCAGCTCTCCTAGGGTGTAGCTTGCAGGCAGCCCCAGTAGTCCAAACCTGCTCCACCCTAGTAGTGACTGCTTGCCACGTCTTGTCCGATTCTCACAGGAGGGTTCAAGCATACTTGTGACTTGTGCCCTGGTGTATGATTCTAAAAGCTGCCAGATGAGGTGGGTTGGCCCAGGCCATACGGTCCATCTGTAGGGATTGAGGTCATCAGACAGGCATTCTATAGCTTGTCCCTAGTTGCCATTTCTCCAGGCCTGAGGGCAGACGGTGATCTTTGCCTGGTGCCTGACCTGTGGATGACCTCAGACAGTTCTCAATAGTGAATAAACACTTGCTCTTTCACATTGGTTTGTCTCCAATGTAGTGAAGAAATAGTGGCTTTCTCCAGGGGCAGCCTGAGGGTCAGGGTCAGGCCCAGACTTCCCAACAGCCCTCAGGTCCTTATTAACCAAAGCTGCTTTGAGCCTCACCTACCCACCAGATATCAGAGCTGGGCTCACTGGTGCCTGGGATGCCAGAGGCAACATGTCCTCCATGAATTCTTGCTAAGCCTCAGGATAGAGTTCTGTCTGTATCTCGTACAACTAAACATTGTGGTGGCTTCTCCAGCTCTGTCCTGAACCGCAGGGGCTACAGCAGGCCCCAGGGTAGAGGGAGGCAGCCCCCACCAGCTTTGCTCTGGCATTGGAAGGCTGGCTGTGTGGCCTCTCTGTACAGAGCACGTAGCCTCTAGTCCTGCTGACTTTCTCTTAGAGTGGCAGGGGTCCAGTCGGTGGGAAGACAGGGCTCAAAGCCACAGAGACCCAGACCAGGGTTCCCCCTCCACCATGGTGTGGCCTGTGCCATCTTTACCTCTGAACTACAGCTTGGATTTAAGTAGGGAAGTATCCCACCTTGTTGGATTATAATGACCCTAGTGCCTGTTCCAGGCTCTTCAAATGATGAATAGCCATCTCTGGCCTGAGATCCAGAAGGGCAGGATCCAGGCTTTGTGAGCATTTGTCCAGGGTCATGTTCTGTACTGGGCACGCTAAGGACTGAGCTTGCTCTCCACAGCAGCTGCTGGGTCTATGCTAGGCAACAGGAGGCAGGGGCCCCAGGTGGCCATTGACACTTGAATTCAGTGAATTGAAGCTTAAATGAGACTTAAGCTCAGCTCCTGATTGCAGGGCCACGGGTGAAGTACTCCACAGCCACATGTGGCCCTGCTTCTTGGTTGTGGGCAGTATAGATCCATCTAGAACATTTCTCCAGTTGGGGAAATTCCATAGCAGTGCTATGCTATGCTATTGAACCATTTCCCAAATGTGACACTCAGGACAGGGTGGTCTCAGATGGAGGCAAGCTGGGACCCAGGCAGGTACACCAGATGCACTCTGACCAGTGGAGACCCTTCCCCTGCCCTGATGCTTCTGTGAGCTCACTGAAAGCAAGGCGTGCATTTTCTTCCTGGGCAATGTGAGGTGATGTAATGTGAGGCAAGGAGGTGTTGAACCAATGTCGAATGAATGGATGAGTAGATAGACACCACCTGACGAAACACTGGGACAAACTTGACTCTCCTCCTGATGGCATTAGCATGGGGCGGGTAGAGTCGGCCGCTGAGGAGTGATGGATGGCCCCTCTCTCAAGATAAATGTGGCAGTCAAGGTAATCGGATCGTGTGTGACGGTCTAATTTGTAGGCGAGGGTAGGAAGCGCCCTGCCGCCCATATTAGTTTAATCAAATGCTTGGTATCTAAGTGGCTGGACCCAAATGATGGATGACGTGAGCTTTGTTAAATGCCGTTGCCCTGTCGAGCCAAACTTCCCAAAGCCCCACCAGACTCCTGAGCTCTTCAGTTTATTTCTTCTTGCTTGGTAATATCTGTGTGGAGCGGGAAGTGAGGCCTAGGCTCTTTCTGTCCTGGGTTCTCACGGAGGCTGAAGAGGAGGCCGGAAGTGCTGACGTGGTGTCTACTTTCGACTCTTCTCAGAGTCTGAGTCGTTGGACAGTCTTGGGGAGTCAAGCTCTTCATCCTGGGCTTCTCTCATCTGTCTCAAGGTGCTCTCTCCTTTACTTCAGCCAGCTGGCTTTTCATTTCTCTCCCTCCCTCTTTCCTTCTTTCCTCTCTCTTTTTTTATAGTGCTAGCTGTCCTGAAACTTGCCACATAGACCACGCTGTCTTAGAACTCCCAGAGATCCCCCTGCCTCTGCCTCCCCAGAGCCAGCACACTTAGCTTCCTATTTGCTTTCCTAATGGGACATTTCAGTGCTAGTTTTTCTCCATGATGTATGACCATGCTCAGCTTCCCATTAACGCGGGGAACCTTCTCTGAGAGTCTTCTGTTGTCTGCAGATGACGGAGTCTTCCTCTCTCGCCATCTGGAAAACGTTGTGTTTGTGTGTCTGTCTGTCTGTCTGTACACACCCATGTTCACACCATCCATATACTCTGTGGTGTGAGGTAGGGATTACAGCTGGAGACCCAAGGCTAGGTCTTTGAAAAAGGCAAGGTACATAGAGCATAGCAGAGAGAGTCCTATCCTCTGGGAATTGACAGTACATTCAGCCTGACACCCCCATTCTTGAAAAGGGATCCATACAGCGTATAGAAAGGGCTTCTTTCTGCCTTGCCACACATCTGGCTGCCTCCAGTAGTGTGTGCCACCCAGTCACTGCAAGTGTGATGGTGGAAGCCACAGAGAAACCTTGGCATACTGCACAGCTGGCATTCAGGTGGGGACTGGAGAGTCAGCTAAGAAGATTTTGTAAGTAGCAGGTAACCAGAGCTCAGCAAAGCAGGGAAGCAAGGCTGGCAGGCCATGAGTCCTGTGGCTGGGAGGAAGCCCTGGCTGCAGAGGTCAAGCTCATGAAAAAGCACTCCGAAATGAGTGTCCAGGTGAGGTTGAAAGCTTTGCTATGAATCTGTGATAGAAAGATCCTGCAAGGGGTGGGGGGAGAAGCCTCCAGTAGCTGTGGCCCCTGATGAGAGGTACTGTGAGTGGGGGAGGGGATGAACGACTCGTTTCCACTATTCTAAATGTATGCCTGCATGGCCTCTTCAGAAAGAGAACAGAGAGGTGTGGGTCAGGTATTGGGAGAACTGTGGGTTTGGAGCCAGCTCCCTCTTCCTGCCTGTGTGAATGTCTGCTCTACAAAGAGATGTATCTATGTACTTTGTACATAAGTCATTTTTCTCCTTCAAAAAGGATAGAACCCCCTGCCATTTGCTCTTGCTGGTTGTCCTTTGGCAAGTCCCTCAGTGTCTCTGGGGACCAGGAGACTAGACATAGTGATCACCGGTTCCCAGCACTGTCAGGACGGTGAAGAAAAGGGATGTCCTGATTTGTCTAGCATATGCAGCTGACCTTCTGTGGACACAATGCCTGTATGAGCTGGCTCTTTTAAGGTCAGAGAAAGAATCTGTTCTCATCCTCAGATTTTCCCTTAGCCCAGGATCCCAGGAGAGTCCAAACTGTGAAATCTGGCTCTCCAAGGATGCCTAGACTGGCTCCAGCCTGCTGACCACCATCCTTGACCCTGTGGCCATGCTGGTTTGCCAATTGTCCGGCCAGGCCAGCCCCTCAGGCCTCAAACTTGCCCTACTAGTGCCTGCTCAGCCTGACCAGCTGGCCGTTCAGCCCCAGGCCCTCCTGCCACAGTGTTTTCGCCTCAAGCTCCGTTAATTTTCATGGCCTCCATCAGAGGCAGAAGGCAAAAGCTGTTTCCTGCAGAGAGAGAGCTGGAGCTGGAGGGGCGGAGGGAGGGTTGTGTGGAGTGCTGATTGAACACTGCAGAGGCCTAAACAAATGACAGCCGCCTCCTCCAGAGGCTCTGAAGAGAAACCAGGAGCTGGGACCGACTGCACAGCAGATGGCCCAGGCTGCTGTCTGCCTCGTGCCTGCCCTCCCTCCCCCATCAACTCCAGCCTTACCTGGAGCCTGCTCTTGAAATCCCACAGCTGACTCAGCCCTATGGCCACAAGACACAGAGTCCTCAGCTCCACTCAGCCAATCCACCAGCTGTTGATGGTGGCCCTGTGAGCTACTGGAGACAGACCCAGGCTCCCAAATACAGAGACTTCCATCAGACTACGCAGGAAGAGTCTCTGGATTAGGACCTGACCTGAATCAAGTTCTCCACATGTAGCTCCTCCATCATGCCTCTAGAGCACCTGTGCAGACAGAAAAGTCACCTGCAGGTGAGGCAGGTGCATATCCCACCTGGGCCTTGCTCCAAAATCTGACATAAAATCAGGGCTCCACCCACTCCTGTCTCCAGCCCAGGATTATTCTTCTGAGAGAGAGTACAAGGTTGAAGAACCTCTGCAGCCCAAGGTATAAAGATAAAGGAAGGTCAGCAGCAACCCAAGAGACCATTTGCCCAGTTCACAGAGCTGGTCCTGAGAGCTCCTGAACATTAGTCAGTGAAAGGGAGAAAGAAGAGAGAGCCTCTCAAATCCATTCTGGAAGTCCTTGAGAGAGCATTTCATGCTGCCAGGCCCGACAATGCCTCTCAAAGTGAGACCAGACAGCGTCATCACCATAACCTGATAGAAATGCAGTTTCTTCAGCTCTGTCCTACTGCATTAGAGACTTTACAAGGACTGGAGTCTAGTACTTGTAACTAGCCTTCCAGATGATTCTAAGGATTGGACAAGAAAAATGTCTGGCTAGGAAATCCAGATGGTTCAGTCTTTCTCTGGGACTTCCTGTCCAGGACATACTGAGTGTTACATACTGGGCAGGGGTAGCCAAGAAGCCCATATAGAATTATATCAAGTTAAAAAGTAAAATAATAACAACAACAACAAAATCTCTTTGTCTTTGCCACCCTCAGCTGTGCTATACAGAGCCTCTGATAATTGCTTCAGGTGGTATCTGTCTAAAACCAAGAGTGTCTATAACTGAACAGGTAGTTGGCATAGAATCTTCTGGAATGCTTCTCTAGGGCGTAAAGGGGACTCCGGTGGTTTAGAAAATGATTCAGTGGCATAAAGAGGTCAATCTGCTGTTTTCCTACAGCGGACTATTTACCTACCAGCCCTGATGGGCATCTGGAGAGGAGATGGTCACAGCCAGACACAGATGGTTCCCCATCCAGGGTCTCCATCGGGCTTGTTTAGAAGAGGCACGGAATAGCCAGTCATTTGTTGAGTAGGCAGACAGCCATAGCCACATAGTTCTGCATGGAGAACCCACTTGAAGCCCTGGCAGGAAGGAGCCTCTAAACACCCCTGCTTGCTGTGTTTGGAGCCCCTGGACTGAGAGGTCTCCTAAAGAAGAGCACCTGTCTGTCCCAGAGTGGCTGCAGCTAACTCCGTAGCCCAGAGTTGGAGGGAGGAGGACCTGTCTGCATTTTGCACCAGGATCCTGAAAGTCTGAAAATTTAACTGGTTAGGCTTCTGGTGAATCCGGGGAATGGTGAGTGAGGTGAGGGGTCAGAGGCCTAAAGACAGAGGGCAGGTAGGACAGAGTCTGGCCAGCAGGTGCTCCCTGAGTGTGCCCAAACCCCATAATGAAGGGTGTGGGTCACTGTGTGAGTGCTGCCTCCCAGCCTCACCTACACCTGTCACCATGCCCCGCACCCCTTGAGTTTTGGGAAGTTCCCGGATTGTTCCCTTGTTGATACAAGTTTGCTGTGGGGTAATTATCTCCCCAGGGCTTAGTCAACCCTGAAAGCCTCTCTCTATGTTGGTATCATGAGTTCTGCCATTTGAGGGGCCCAGGAGTGGTCACCAGCTACTGGCTCCCCTAGGATTGGACACCCAGGGTACAGCCCAGGTTGTTCAGCACATAAACTTGTGATCTGCTGCCATCTGGCTACTGGTGTGTTGAAAATTGGGGGTTCTGTGCTAAGGAAGAAGCGGGGCTCACTCCAGCCTCGTACTTGGAGGAGCCAGACCGTGAGTCTAGCTGACATGTCTCAGAGATTTCCCAGGGAAAAAAGAGATTCCCATAGGGCTTCCTTGGCCCCAAATTCCCTCGGGTCAAACAGAGGGTAGTAGTGTTTTAGCCTGTAGGAGAGAGTGTGCACAGGAAGGAAAATGGATCTTGAGACTGTTACTGCTGTGGGATGGGGGGCTCCCTTCTCACCTTAGGGACCCAGGCCAATGGGAGATCATCCTGGTCTCCTAGGCCATCTGACTTCATCCCTTTTACTACCTCATTACCACCTCAAGGCTCTGGGCTACCCTTGGCTACCAGGTGCTCCTTAGGGCAAGAAGGAGTTGCCAGGAGCAGGTGGGGAGTCCTCAAATTGCCCCTTAGGAATACCAATGTGTCCTTGAGCACCAAGGAGCTCTGTCCTGGTGGGATCCATGTCTTCCCTGGATGTGGAGAGAAGGCTGTTATGGGCGGAGGCCCAAGGCTCTAAAAGGAAGACTATAGTTATCTGCCCCCGTCCTCTCCCCAGTGCTGCATACTTTGTTTCTGTGGCTGTTTGCTGTGGTGGGAGGGATTGAACCCAGAGCCTCAGGCACATTAGGCAAACGTTCTGCCACTGAGCTACTATCCCCAGCACTTGCATTATTGCTATTGTTTTGCTTTTGAGATAAGGTTTCTATGTACAGGCTGGCCTCAAACTCAGAGAAATTGGCCTGCCTCTGCCACTGCCTCCTGAATGTTGGGACTAAAGGCCCATTGTCGTTTGTGTTTTATTTTTTACATTTATATGTTTGTGTGGAGATCAAAGGACAGCTTATGGAAACTATTTCTCTCCTCCCACCATTTGGGTCCTTGGATTTGAACTCAAGGTTTTAGGCTTGGCACCAAGCACTGTCACCCACTGAGCCTTCTCACAGGTCCCCTTGCTTTGTAACTAATGTTCTTTCATTTCCCACTGTATTGGTCTGCAATCCCTAGCCAGCAAATGGCCATCCCTAAAGCCTAAGATGACAAAGGTCACGACCTGCCACACACTAAGCAGTGGCCTGAGTCAGGCTCCTGACTTCTCCTGGATAGGAGCTGGAGCTGTCCGCCCACAGGAGGATCTGTGAGAGGATCAGTGAGCCACTACTTCGAGAGGGAAGTCTCCAGAAGTGGCTCCCTACCAGCTGTTCTGAGCTAACAGTAGAAGCTTGCTGGCTCACATCCCAAGCCCATCCTTGGGTCCACAGTACTTTAAGAGGACACTTTGAGGAGATGAGACCATCTTAAGGGTAGGACATTTTCTTTCTGATGAACATACACTCTTGACTTTGCAGTTGAGCCTGAATTATACAGGCTAGTGGGATGGTAATGGGAAATGGGCAGGGAACTTTTCAGACTGGGTTCTTCTGAGGCCCCTAGAGGCTCAACTCTTCTGGAATCTTCTTGAGTTTCCTCTTGCTCAGCCCGGACAGCCTCCAGCCTGGACAGCCTCCGCAGGGCAAGGAACAGCCAAACCGGTTTGGGAATCAGCTTTGCAGGCTCCAAGGTTCCCCAGAGTTCAGTTCCCAGGGCGTGTTCACACGCCTTGAGACTCCAGCTTCTGTCACCCATAGAGCCCTGGGGAAGAGGGAGTGTTCTGGAGGCAGGGGTGGGGACGGGAGGAATAGCCTGAAGCTACTCCAGGCTGGGTCACTCCACTGGATCCTTTAAGCCCACCCCTTCCCAGCCTGAGGAGCAGTCAGGGAACTTATGTGCAAGTCCCAGGCAGGCTGCACACCTGACCTGGCCAGTCCTGGCCTGTGGGGCCTAAGCTTCTGTAAGAATGAGGAGTAAATGGAAGGGTTCCCAGCCAGTGTGTCAGCAGGCAGCTTCTGTTGTCTTGCCTCTCTCCCCACACAGTGACAGGGATGGGGGAGCAGAGAACAGAAGGTGAGAGTGATCTGGGAAAACCAGGAGTTCAGGCCAACGTCTTACTGAGAAAGGCAGGGCAGGAGTGTGGCAATTCCTCAGGAGAGCATCCTCCACAGAAAACCAGGGGCTGTTGTCGGCACCACCAAAGTCCTGACCCCTGTTGCTAAGGCTGCAGAGTACTTCTTACCTACCCACGCACCCTCCTGGACTTAGAACTGGACAAAAGCTGCTCATGACCACAGCTCAGATGAGAAACTGGGATAGTACTTGAGTGTCTCCTCGGGACAGGTCTGATGTCCCAGACGAGGGACATAAAAGGGAAGCCTTATGTACCAGTGGCAGAGCCACTGTCCTGTGGAGTGATCTTTTGAATCCACCAACCCCCTCCCCTCTTCCTCTAATACAGTATTGTCCTGGGGCAGCCCTTGAGGCATGGGAGGCAGACAGTGAAGCTGAGGGTGCAAAGTAGCTGGGAAAGGGGGAAGAAGTACTGCCTCTGCTCTCGTGTCCCTGGGCAGATCTTCCCCATCCACCGTCTAGGCAGAGTGAGCAGGGTCAGAATGACCACCCTTTCCTGTAGACAGATGTGCCTGGAGAGCCTAAGGCTGCTTTACCTGGTCAGTGACTCAGAGCTACCTGCCCCAGCCCAAGACTAGAATCTCCTCTCATGGTCAGGTCACTTGCTTCCTTTGTGGGTTCCTCCCAGGGCAGAGAGTGAGGCCATTTCTCCATTGTTGGGATGCCCTGCAGAAGAGGCCTCCATAGGCGAGCAGGAAACAGCCTGTCAGTCCCATGGCAAGGAAGCAAAGTGACAATTCTGTAGACATTTCTGTTCTTCAGGATACCAGTCCAACTGCCCTATTCTTACTGGGAGCAGCACCATGAGAGCAGAGCCCTGGCTCCAATCCCTTTTAGAGCACAGTTTGGTAAATGTCGAGAACTTTTCAGAGCTGGTCTGTATGGAAGGGTGGCTGTAGAATTTGTCCCCAGGCCCTGTGCTCAGTGCCTCTACAGAAGGTGAGCCTCACCAGGCTGGCCCCTGGTTCTTTGGGCACAGGAGCTGAGAGGCAGGAATAGATAGATGTCAAGGTGAAATGTGGATTGGAGGTCAGCCTCATAAAGAAACACTGGATGTGGCCACTGTTGGGTTGGCAGAGATGGCACTGTCCACCCCAGGGAACATCAAGCATAAAGGTGCCAAGTGGGCAATGTACATTTTGTGTGCTTCTCCTAGAGTTTGGGAAAACAGACCCACAAGGGACCAGGATCATTTTCTATTTGTCAGATATCTCAGCATTGGAAGGCCTACAGAGGAGGGCAGCAGGGAAAACCAGCCAGTTTATCCTGCAGGATACTGCACCTGCAGGTATCTTGTTCAATGTTGACCTCAGGAGGGAGGAGATCTGATGCTTCTCATGTGACCTTCCAAAGTTAAGCCTGGTCTATTGCCTTGAGGATCCTCAGGCCAGGTTTATAAACAAGAGGAATTCTTGCTGTCTCACCATTTTACACGAAGAATGAAGGAATGAGCCCAGGCCTATGTATCCCTGATAAGTTCTAGAGTATCCAGCCCAAGCTAGAGACTCCCTGCCGCCCAGTGTTAGACCAGGTCTTTGTACTTGGGAGAAGAGGAAAAGGTGAGAGTGTGACCTGGCCCCACCTAGAGGAATTAGAGGTTGCCTTTTCTCTTGTGGGTACCCCATAGTGCAGAGACACCATAAGCACTGGTGCCAGCACATGAGAAGATGACATGTAGATGGCAGTTGTCCTCAAGTCACCTACACTGTTGTCTCTGTAAGCAGCTTACATTTATAAAGTCTCATTACCCTGTGGCTGTGCATGGCATGAAATGTGTCAGTGGACTCTGAGATAGGTTTTATCTGGTGACAGTGCCATGGAGATTGGCTTGCACTTGGGCCTTGCACTAGCTCTACAGCCTGGCTTTTTCAGATGGAGTGCTAGATGACTGACCGGTTCCCATACCCTCGTGTACTGAGCTATTTCTGTCTGTGCCTCACACACTGTGTAGTCTTGTGTGGGCTGCGTGGTTCTTACTAAATGAGTCCCGGCACTATGGAAGGGGGCCCCTCCAGTCCCATGTCTAACCCCTGGATAGCCTGACTCATGGCCCCATTTGCCTTCATTCAGCCTATCCTGACTACCCAAAGCATGGTGGGTTGGTGACAGGCAAGTTGGGAGACAGACACATGGGTGGTCCTGTTCTAATTCACTGCAGAGCTTGGAATAGGCAAGGTATAAGGAGAACAGGCTGCTGAGACGATGAATATGCCATGGTGGTGCATATTCTTGAGATAGCTAGGTGCGCTCCTGGGACTCGAGTGGGCATGTTGGTGGCTTTCTGACTCACCAGGAAGTGCCTAGCTCATCCTGCTGCGGTGTCATTGTCCCCTGTTCACCTAAAATATGTGACTGAGCTATTTATTGGAGGAATGACCCTTCCTTGTATTCTCTCCTTCCTATGATGTGTGAAGGAGGAGTCTCTTGTCTCTTCCTGATGACTCCAGAATCCTTCCTGGGTGCCCTGGGGGACTCAGAAACCAGCCCTCCTATCCCCACTGCCCCACACACACATACACCCCTCTTCTCCCTAGCTGCCTCTTAGCCATGGAAATGCTCCTCAGAGTCTCCTTGTCTTATTCTATATTCCCTGCTGGCAGCAGGTTGGATAAAGCTTCTGTTCGGCTCTCACCTCCGCCTCTCTGATCCCCTCAAGACTGCTTCTCAGGCTCCTCTCTGTATCTGGTCCTTCCCAGTTCCTGGATCTCAAAGCACTGAGCAGCCCAGGCTTGTCATCCAACCCTCCCTGCCTGGCTGCCCAAAATCTGGCTGCCTCTGGTTTCTTGCTCCATTTCAAGTTCAAGCCCAACCCAGCCTAGTGAGGAGCAACCTCTTCTATGCCCCTGTACACTTGCTGCCTTAGATGCCTAGACCCAGTCTCTGTTCCCCCATACCCCAACTGGATCCTATTATCATTGGCCCCCAAAAGCTGGTCTCTGAAGTGCCAAACGATACCAGGTGTCCAGGCGGTTCCCCAGATTAGAGCCTTGCTGCGTCTACTTTCTGCCTCCTCTCTGATCTCTGCTGGGAGGTGCAGATACAGAAGCAGATATGGGGCCTGGCCCTGCCCCCAGGGAAGGCACACCTGGGGTTGGTCATGAGCTCAGTGCTTAGGGCTCTGCATTCCAGCCTGCCTGGCCTCTACCTCGTTTCCCTCCTTGCCCTAAAGGACATTGTGATGGTGCCTGCTTGTGAGAGTGGTTTCTCAAAAGATCTTGAAGAGGTAGATGTGGGGAACCTGGCTCTTCCATATCCTCTCAGACCCACTTCCTGGAACCCAGTCACCAACCTCTGTCTTTCCTGTGTGCTTTCATTTTCAGTAGTTATGGGCATGCCCTCCTTACTGTTCTCACTACCACCCGTGTACCACTCAGAGACATAGGGGAGCAAACCCACCTTTCTTCTGGAGCAACAGCTGAAGAGGCACAGCTACAGCTGGATAGGAAACTGCCCTTCACTTCCTGTCTCACAGTAGGACACTGGCTGTCCTTCCTCTGCCCCTTGGCAGCTCAGGGAAGAAGGAAGGAACAGGGCCGAATGCAGAGCCTCTATTGAGTGAGCAGACGGCACCATCATCTTCCCCAGAGGCCTCCATCTACCCACACGTCTCCCATGAGTGTCTGGAGCTCATAGCCACCCAGGACATTGGCTCTGCGCTCTGCTCCAGGATCAGAAGTGGACAGACACAGCAAGGCCTTAGAGCCTTCCTTATTGTCATTCTGTCAACTGTGAGGGCTGATGCTAATCATCGGATGAGCATACCATGGGCCTGCAGTCTTCCCGTACTTCAGAGTGGTGACTCAGACCACCCTTACAGCTGCCCTGTGACCTTGTTTAGGTGTTACACAGTGGTGGTCTGGTTCCTCAGTATGTGTCTCCCAATGGTCACATAGCGAGTGCCAAGTTGCTGGGGCCACAATGCTACGTAGACCCCTCTACCTACCAGCTACTGTTTTAAGCACTTCATCAGTGTCCGTGTCATTGAAACATCATAATGATCCTGAAGAGCAGGCATTAGGGTTATACTTATCAACAGATAAAGGTTTAGAGAGAGCACGTGAATGTTTAGCTAACATATAGAAGTCAGGTAGGACTGTTTTGATCCAAGATTGTTCTTTGTCCCTTGCCCTGAATACAGCTGACCCCTACTGCCAGAGGAGTGTGCACAGAGCTGCCTCCTAGCTCGCTGGCTTATACAGGGGATCTTACCTAGTGCAGGAAGCCCCACATTCAGTAGATGTTCAGCCGCTGTCTGTCAAATTAATATAGGTGGGTAATCAGACACTTTGGCACCTAAAGTGACAATGGATTGGAATGGAGCCTGGTAACAAAATGCTAGTTCGTATTTTTGGAGTCATACACATGGTGGCATATGCCTTTAATCCCAGCCTGGTTTACATAGTGAGTACTGGGTCATCCAGAGCTACATAGTGACACCCTGTCCCCAAATGGTCAATGGATCTTTTTTTTTTTTAATTACTAACATCTATTTGTGTGTATGCATATCCATGTACGTGTATGTATGTGTGTGTGTGACACACAGCATATATGAGGAGGTCAGAAGACAATACACAGAAGTCTGTTCTCCTTCCAACATGTGGGTCTCAGGGATGGAACTCAAGTCATTAAGCCTTGAGCCATCTTGCCAGCCCTCATTTGATCATTTTAGATGTCTTAGGTTATATGTGTTTGTATTCCCTGTTGAGAAGTTTGGAAATAGTTTGAAATCTGGGTTGAGATCCTGAGTAGGCAGTTGGGGTCCAAAGTGGGCCCCACTGCTGCTTGGTGACGTTAGCTAGGACACCTGGTGGAATGTTCTGATGAGCTAGTGGGGAGACTGGCTCCCTCCAGGCTGAGAGGCCAGACTCCTAGGGCTACCCATCTCAGTGCTTAGACATTGTACAAAGCCTGCCCCAGGTGGGCTTAAGGAAGGGACTGCTAAGGACTGTCTCCCAGGTACTATATATATATATATACAAAAGACAAATTTGCAGCTTGATATGTTCTGCCCTCAGGACAGTCAAACCCTGCCATGGGTCCATCAGGAGAAGAGGAAGCAGTGGGTGCCACTGTGATCATTGCCTCTGAGCACCAGGTCTTAGACCACGAGCCTCCAGGGACACTGCTCCTAGCTGTAGTCAACTTGGGAGCAACACTCTTAGAATAAGACAAGGGCCAGCAGTGTTGGCTGTCTAGACAGTTGGTAGAGCACTTCTGACCTATCTACCACAGAGAGGGGTACAAGTTAGGGCCAGAACTGTCTCAGTTGCCCATCCTGGGACACAGTGCAAAGACAAGCAGACAAGACTGACCTTAAGGAAGCAGGTAGGCCTTCCCAGAACAAAGTGTGCTTGGCCTCACCCGGCTGGATCACTCAAGCCCCATGGGCTTCTGCCTGGCCTGTCTCTAAACAGACCCATACTCCCTTTTTGGCTGCAAATTCCCATGTGGTGTTTGTCTCCACATAGCTCCTGTCAGTTCAAGCCCTCATAAGGCTGCACATTGCTCCTGTCCATTGGGAGGGGGCTGCTCTCAAGTTCTGTGCTCATCAGGCTCTTAGCCAAGGTAGGGAGAGTGGGGTTCTCTGTATCCTCCCTGGTCACAGGATTGTGACCTTCCAGGCTTGTGAAGACATAGCTAACACACATCCCACCAGCTGCCTTTCCATTTCCATTGCCAGTCCTACACCTTCATTATCTTTCCAGTCCACTTGGGACAGTGGACAAGCCTGCCCTTTACCCACAGGGCAGCCTCTGGTAACCAAGGAAAGCCCTAAATCCCACGGTTGCCTGATTGGTACCCAGAGGAGCAGGGCTAGGATAGTGAGGCGTGTCGCAAGCAGCCGATCTGCATCCATCCTTTGTGCTGGCAGCAAGCCTCCTAGAGCTGCAACCCTGTGGGCCTCGTGCTTGGCGTGCAAATGAGCTTCTAGATGCCTGGTCTCTTGTGCAAGAAGTCTAATCAGGGCCCAGAGAAAGAATGGAGCAATCTGAAAACATATTTGTGCCTGACCCAGCCTTTCTGGATGGGCAGCTTTCCCTCTTAGCATGGCAGGCATCTTCCTAGCAGATGCATGTCTGGGGCAGGGTCCTGGACTTGTACTCACTGTCTTCCCTGTGCTGGTGACACTGAGGGCACCCACATAAAAGGACAAGCTACATCATCAGCATATCCACTACCTCTAGGGGAGACACAGGTGCTCTCTTGAGGGCAACAGTCCCACTTCCATCCTTGGTCAGACGCTTTTGTGCCCCAGCAAGATAAGCAAGCACCTGGTGGCCCCAGTGATGCCCATTGGAGATGTGGGCTGAGAGGAGACCTGTACAGAGCCTGGCAGCTTAAAATACCCAGCACTCCTGATCAAATTGCATTTGGACAGATCCCTCCAGTGTTGGCAGTGCTGACTTAAGGTTCCTTATTTAAGCGGGAGGAGTCAGGAGATGAAGGTCAACTGGGGTTTGATCTGCTGAAGGCAGTTTGCTTTCTGTAGGGTTTCTTCCAGAGCAGGGGCACCATCTCTATCTCGTCACTCTCTGGCTTTGAGTAGTGAGTGACTTCACATGCCTGAGCTACTGGACAAAAGTCCACACCCTTCTTTTTCTCCAAGCAGTCTGAGACTTAGAGGGGATATGGTGACAAGCCCAGTCTTACCATGTCCCCTCCCTAAACTTGGCTGTATCCTGAAAGGACCTTAAGGAAACTTTTAGTCCCCAGTGGTCACACTGGGGTGAAGAAAGGACAGTTCTTTCCCCCAGCATTGGTTCACTGTAGATTCGGGCTGGTGGTAGAGACTTTTGCACATTCTGGCTTGGCCATCTCTAGTGCAAAACACACACACACACACACACACACACACACACTTATACACTGCCACCCTCTGCTGTGGAAACCTTCCATCCTTCCAAGCATTTGAGTCCAATTAGTGTCCATTTTATAGTTTAAAACACTGAGGCCTCCCAAGGAGCCTTAGAAAGTTTCCTAGGAGCAAAACTGTTCTCATAAACACCATGTCTGGAAGTATGCAGAGGGGCTCAAGTGTGTCCACTGACCATCTGTCTTTCCTTGCAGCCCTGCTGTCCTCCTGGTGTGAAGAACTTGGCCGCCTGCTGCTGCTCCGACATCAGAAGAGCCGCCAGAACGACCCCCCAGGGAAACTCCCCATGCAGCCCCCCCTCAACTCCATGAGCTCCATGAAACCCACTCTGTCGCACAGGTCAGCATCCAGGTGCCTTCAGGGACGGGCTATGGGGCAGGCACTGAGCATCTCTATCTTCCTTCTGTGTAACTGGGGGTCTGTTTAGAAACCTGTGGTGTAATACCTGGGGGTGGGGCCTCTTAGAGGCAATTGGGCTTTAAATCCTCCTAAATGGCTTGATTTTTCCCCATTAGCACCTTGTCCTTCAGATACCTCTAGTAGAACATTAAGAATCATGAGTTCAGAGCCTTCCCTCTATCCAAACCAGGCTTTTAGGTGCTCTCAGGGAAACCAAGAGCAAGTAGGGTCTCAGGATATTCCTCGGCTCATGACCCCACCTCAGTGTGGAGGAGAACCAGGCCACACCCATCATATTGGAGCAAGTGAAACTGAGCTGGGTCTGCCAAAACCCTGGATCCTAGGCAGGAACAGGCTTGCTAGGGGCTGGCAAGCACCTAGGAACTGGCCAGACTACCCCCCACCAGCCTCAGAAAAGCACGTGGTGAGACTGGCAATTCCCTGTTAATTATCTCGAAGGCGCCTTGCTGAGCTGATGCTCCGAGTATTCTGTGGGCTGACCCTGCAACAACAGGGCCCGTCATGCTGTCTGCACTCCCCTTGTGGGTCCTCGCTAATGACTGGGGCCTCTGCAGTCAGCTCAGCTCTCATTATCCTGCCTGGCCAACACACTGGCAGTCCAGAACATCCTGTCATCAGTTCTGGACTGCACGGTCCAGGCACTCAGTGTTAAAATTGAAATAACTGTCAGAATCATAGAGGACCTCAAGCATGCATCAAAGCCAAGTGCCCTGCCTGGCCAGGGTGGTCCAACTATGTGTTTACCTGCTATGGTCAGGAGCATTTCAGAGCATAGCAAGGCCTTATTCAGCACACTGACACTGCCTCTCTAGGCTCTGATAACCCAACCTCTTCCTGTGCCAGTGCTTCCTGAGGGGGTGGCACTTGACCTGGGTAGCTATATGCAGTGAGCATCATGGACCCTGCCTACCTTACCTTTCTGATGACTGCCTCCCTGCTCCCTAAGCATTGCAGCAGCAAGAACACCCAACACATTTGCGAGAGTGAGGGTGTTACCTTAGCTGAGAACTAAACAGATTACCTCTAGAGAGGTAAACCTGCTTCCTTCTGCTTCTTATCCCTGGTCAAGCTGTCAGCGAATAGGACTTTGGCAATTGGTCATGGTGGTGTAGCTTGACCATTTCATTGGCATTTGGAGGCAGACAGAGTCTCAGTGGCACAGGCTGATCTCCAACTCCTGATCCTCCTGCCTCAGCTTTCTAGGGCTAGGATTGCAGGTGTATGAGTGCGTGTGTGCGCGTGTGTGTATGTGTGCCATCATACTCAGCGATGTCTTGCTAATTCTGCCCAGCCCCTCAGCGATTCAGAACCATCTTGACTCCCATCACCCCATTAACATGCCCCTCCCAACTTTCTTGCCTCAGTCATTTCACTGTTGGTGATGGTGACAGACCAGAGTACTGTGGCTTCCCACTAGAGACCTGTCTCAGACCTGCTTGGCTGTGGCTATTCTAGCCCTGGAGGGTGGCAGGTTTTGACCACAGCCTGTCCTTTGCTAGGTCTTCATCAAGTTGAGCTCGTATGGATTATTTATCATTAAACAAAGGAAAGCAGTCTCTTTACTTAGAAGCTGACTCTACCAGCAGAGGACGAAGGCTTCTGGGACAAAACTAGGGGCTGATAGATAGGGGCGGGGCAAAGAGGGAAGCCTGGATCCTGTGTATAGGAAGAGTCTTGGCAGAGATGGTTAATGGAGGGTTTCTGAAGGTAAGGGATCTTGACCATGGAGGGTCCAGGGCTAAGGAGAAGCCACCTGCCTTCTGTAACCTCAAACTAGTTTTCCCTAAAAATACTGTGTGTAAAAAGCCACCCAGGGTCCTGCTACCTCTGCTACCATGACAGGTTCAGGGCCTTGAAGATCCAATAGAATAACAGATATTGCAAAGCAAGTGGTCTGCAAGCTTAAAGACCTAGGTACTGTGTATCCTGTGGCCTCTTTCAGAGACAGGCTAGGGAGCTGGGCACTTGCTGGATATTTATTGGGGTTGAGGCTGATTGGTTGAACTGAGCGAAGGTCCCGCTTGGGAGCATAGCAAGGCCACAGAACTTAGAAGGAAACTAAACTTGGCCCAGAGTGGGAAAGTGAGTTGCCCAAGAACACACAGCTTATAGAGTTGAAGTAGGGCACAGAAGAGTGTGTTCAAGGGTAGCGAGGGTGTAGCCTTTTGCTCTGAGGGTTCTGAAACAGTCCATGCCCTGCTCTGATCCGTGGCTTACCCTAGGTAATCACCATAATACTGCCACATTATGGTGGGACAACTTTTGGACAATGGCCAGTGCCTGACCCTTCTTCAAACCCAGAACTGTGGAGAGGACACTCAGTAACCAGTGACCAGGAATTGACTGGTCTTTCCTTGCAATCTTCCTGCATGTCCCTGTGAGAGAAATCTCTCATTTCCAGGAGAACTCTAGAGGTACCTGTTAAACCTCTAATGTAAATTCCTAAACATAGATCGTGGAAGAGAAAGCAAGTCTTCGCAATTGAGAAACTGACTCTGGTATCTTCAAAATGGCAATTGTCTTCTTACTAAGGGTGGGGTGCATTCTGTACACTGGGAAGTCTGGAGTTTGATACCTAGAGAAGCTAGGAGTTTAGAGACTCTGGGTCCTTAACTGGAGGCTTTGAAGCAGTAGAGAGAAACCGGGGAGCTGGAAAGCCTATCTAGACCCAGAGTTCTGGAGGGTCCCCGGGGACCACAGTATTTCTGTGGTTCAGAGCTGTGTCATATCCACTGCAAGCCATGAAGATGTGGCAGTGCCACAGTTGGGTGAGGCCACAAGTCAGGGTCCAGGTTCTTTCCCCTTAGAGTGTACTATGCCTCCAACCAAAGCCCTTAACCTCTCTGAGCTCCCAAAGTCCCAAAGAGACACGGTGCTGCCCATCACCAGAGAAATGTAGGGAGAAGCCAGGCTGCTCCCAAAGCACTTGGTGAGAGTAGCTGTGACCCTGTGAAGAGTGAACAATAGTGTGTAAAAGTCCTTAGCTCCTGTCTTAGCTTCACCATTGACCATACCAAGGTCATCTTCCACTTAGCAAAGAACCACAGAAATGCCTTACATACACTGCAAGATAGAAGGTGGGAGGTACCTGGAGGATCTAACCATTGCCAGGCAGAAGGGCACCTTCGATGTCCCTGAGGTGATCTGGACTTTATCCCAACAACTTCTGTTTCCTCATCCAGGTTTTTAATGAGTGGTTTAAAAAGCCATTTGTGATTAGCACATTGTCTCTATGCAAATCGGTGTTGCAAAGCTAATTAAGAGTCTAATAAATCTTGTTTATCTATTAATTTGATTACAATCAAAGCCACTGGAGCCTCTGAGATCAAGGGTGATCTCGATCCTCCTCCAGAGCCAGGGATTTGCAACAATCCAAAGAGAAGCCTCGGTATGCTAGGTAGAGAGACATGGCACAGAGTCAGGCTACTGCCTTCTAGCCCTGAGACTGGGCACTAGTTTCTGACCTCTAGTTTCCTCATCTGTAGGAAGAATAGTAGAATCAAGTCTAGTACATGGGGATCCCCAGGGACTTGGATATCCTCCAAACATTAGCCTGATATCGTCTTGACAGGCTCTTCCTTGCCTTTCCAGCCCCTCTAGAGCAGGCAGGCAGTGTGGGTCAGTGGTAGAATACCTATTTCGCATACCCAAGAACCTGGGTTCAATTGTCAGCACTACAGAAAGTGAAACCAAAAGTACCAAAGATACAGGCTATATCCCAGCACAGGAGAGGCGGATGCAGGAGAGTCCAAAATCCAAGACCAGCCTGGGCTACAAAACAAAAGGAAAAACACTCAAGTCTTATGCATAGTTACTTTTTGCACAACTGTACCAAGCTCTATTGGTAGTAGACCCTTCTTGCCCCCAGAAAATTGTTTTTAAAACGAAAGCAAAAAGGGCCGTTGAGATAGCCCAGTAGACAAAGGCGCCCGACAACTACTTTGATCTCCTGGAACCAGCGTGGCAGAGGGAGAGAACCAACTGCTACAGGTTGTCCTCTGACCTCCACATGTGTACTGTAGCACATGTGTGTGACACACGTGCACACACAATTTTTTTTTTTTGCCCCAAGACGGGGTCTTACTGCGTAGCTCTGGCTGACCTGTAACTCATTATGTAAACCAACCTGGCCTCTGAAATTCACCTGCCTCTGCCTCCTGAGTGCTAAGGAGCCTGAGGTCACTAACAGGTCACTGAGACTCCAGGATTCCATCCTGGCTTTTGCTGGGCAATGCTTACACCCTCTCCCAAAGGCCTTGGGATACAGCTCCTCCCCCCAAGACCTTTTGTCACTCAGTTTCCTCCCACTCCAGCTAGCCAGCCCCCCTTCCCCTGCTGTCACAGGAGCTTGATTTGTTCTTGATCTTGGACACAGAGACAGGGAGGGGTAAGAGTCCAGGCAGAGGTGACACATCGCAGGCCCGATGCTGTGGGTGCCTGTAGAGTCCAGAGCCCGTAGAAGGCAATGAGTCACAGTGTGCTGGTGGATGCCACTTCTGTCGTGAGGCCTGGGACCACCCTCCTCTGTGCCTGTCATTTGCTTCTCCAGTATGCATCCAGCAGCCCACAGGCCCTGTGCGCACTAAGTATATGGCCACTTTGGCTCTGGGACAGTGAAGCTACTAGCCAGGCAGTAGAGAGCCCACTTTGGGAATGTTGGCCAGCTTTGTTCTCTATCAGTAGTAGGCCGAACAGGGAAAGGTTGATTTCCTCCCCCAAGACCCAGCCACAGTGCTGAGGGTAGTAGGGGCCTTAGATGCAGTAGCCTAGGAGCCTAGGTTGTGAGAGACAGGGTCCCCCCGAACCAGTCCAGCTGCTTGTTAAAACCTGGATCAAACCTCCATGAACCCAACCCTGGCCTGGAAGGTGAGAGGGAGTTTGTGAAGCCGTTCTGAAGTGTGGTAGAGGAAAGACAGACTTTTTTATTCAGTCCCTCGAGAACCTGTGTCTGTCCAGTATACCCAAGCTGGGAACCCAGCAGGATAATGGATGGCCAGAGGTCTCCCTTTTCTTCTGTGAAGAGGTGCTCAGCAGGGTGTCTCAGCCTGGTCCCTTGTGCCAGCTGTGGTTCAGCCCCTCTCTGGAGAAGCCCCTTCTAGCCTGGCTGTAAGCTTTACTTTTACAAGGTACATTTAGTTCTCAGTCAGCCACCTGTGTTACTGGGCCCTGCTCTGTCTGGTCTGCCACGCCGTCTCTCTCTCTCCGTTCTAGCCCTGATAATTTCCCCCTTGGACACCAAGAATAATGAGCCTGCATCACTTTAAGAACACCTCCTATCCTCTCGGAGAATGTGGTGCTCAACCTCCAAGGCCTGTGCTCACACTTATGTTCTTGACTGAGCCTCTTAGTACTGATCCTTAGTCCCCAGTGGCGGGTGCATTGAGAGAGCAGTACTCATCTGCACTGTCAGCTACTGGGTTTTGTGTTGTTTAGCTTAGCTTGGGTTTAGGGTTTAAGTGTTTTGTTTGTTTGTTTTGAGACAGGACCTCATATAGCCCAAGCTAGACTCAAACTTTCCTTGAACCTCCAATTCTCCTGTCTTCTCTGATATTATAGGTTGATTATAAATGTTTTTCTCTAGGCGTGTCTGTGCAGTGATGGAGATCAAAGCCTGGGCTTTGCGTTTGCTAGGCAAGCACTTTCCCAACCGAGCTATGACCCCCGTGTTCTGCTCCCTGGTGCTACTGGGCACCAGGGCCCACACTTGTATTTGGGCAATGCATGAGGGAGGTTCAGGCTCTTCTCAAAAGTGAGAGTGTGGGAACCTGTCCCAAGGAAGGCTTGGGGTCAGCCAGTGAGGGATGAGACCAGGCAGCCGAGTCCAGAACAGCTTAAGGTAGGGTTATTCTCTGACCGCCATGAATGATGAGAACTCAAGCCACAGTGCTCAGTCACCACAGCCTGGAAAATACAGGTCTTGCCCTGGAGAGCTTCTCCATGCTCAGGGCCAGTTCAGGGCCTTGCTCCTGGCTAGCTTGTCTGTCCACTGGCCTTTAATCCACTCTGTCCCACAAAACTGCTAGATTCCTCTCACTCTGGATTCTGGAAGATAATAATCAAATGTGTAATAAGTGTCGTGAAAAATACGTAAAAATCAGGGTGGAGTGCTTCTTTATATTACGGAGATGGGAAGGCTTTCCCAAGAGGTGGCTTTCCTGAGAAACAGGAAGGAAGTCAGCACAGGCCAGTGGAGGCAGACCCAGGGAAGAGGGTACCACACATGAGATTTTCTGCTGCTCTGGAGCACAGGTACAATGTTTTATGGCTCTCCCTGAAGAAGTAAGGGTGATCTAGAGTGGGGCTAGGGACCTTGGCAAGTCTTAATGCTGTATGTCACTTTGGACCCCTCTCGCTCCTCCCACACCACCCTGGCTGTGGAAGGCCTCGCTGAGTGCTCTCTGTAAGCCTGACTAGTGTAGAGGAGGTAGATTCCTAGCTTCTAGTGTCTGTGGGCTCCTAGGGACGAGCTCCCTGTATCAGCTGCCCAGTGTAAGGCTGGAATGAGGAGGCATGGTGAAGGCTTGGGGATGAGCTGGTAGGATAGATCATTGTGGAGTGCATTTGGACTTTATCCAGTAAACACTGGAGCCTGGTGGTGCTGACTTGTAGGTGAGGGAAGGTCTCAGCCAGGTAGGGATGTGCACAGGACTAGGGGATAGGGTTGGGGTACCCAGGCAGGCTTGGTCCTGGGCCCAGAGGAAAGGTCACAGGGTGACCCAAGCCTGGATTCCAAAGTCTTGGGCAGTGGGACTCAGTTCAGCAGCTAGTTTGTCACGAGATGCTGAGAACAAGGATAAAAGCAAGATTCCACCAAGGCCATTCCAGCCTCTTGGGCCAGGCTGTCCCCAGTGGAGACAATGCTGAGGTCCTAACTGTTTCTATAGGGAGTCATGGGAAATCAACATACTTGAAGAGGGGACTTAGAGTGAGCTTTTAGGTCACACTAGCTGGCTTCTGCTGAATAGCTGCTGGACTGTGGGCCCAGTTAAAGCAGCTACCACAGGATAGCCCCTGCAGTGTTGAGGAAGGGTCACATCTGCCTGGCCTGTTCCCACGGAACAAGGGCTGTCAGGAGCCCGGAGTCCCAGAGCTCACTGGGACAAAGGTCAACTGGGATGGTGAAGTGAAGACACTGTCACCTGAGCCCTGCCCCAGCTCTAAAGATCTCTTCTCTCTTCACAGTGATGGGTCATTTCCTTATGACTCTGTCCCTTGGCAGCAGAACACCAATCAGCCTCCTGGCTCCCTCTCCGTGGTCACCACGGTGTGGGGAGTGACCAACACATCCCAGAGTCAGGTAAGAACCTGTCCCATCCCCTGCCCTGGCTCCTTCTAGGCACAAGTATCTCTTATTCCTCCCTCCAGTAGGGAGGGGGTTCTCCAGGGAACCATGCCATGTCAGCCCTCCACATTGTCTAAGGACAGTCTCAGGACATATCCAGTTGCAGACAGAATCACTCCAGGAAGGGCACACAGCTGCCTCAGGAGTGACACAGCTGCCTCAGGAGTGACACAGCTGGGCCTCTGAGGATCGTCCCCCATTGTAGGGTCTTCTGGGATAGAGGAGGGAGGTGTTCATATGACAAGGCCATGAGTGTTCTTCTGAGACCATGTCACTTCTAGTTGTGCAAACAAGAGAACTCCCTCTGTGCTACTGGCCTTGGGGTTCTAAGCTGGAAACCCTTGGCCCTGTATGACCTGGATTAGGTTTTCCTAAGATGTCACCTCTCAGTAAAGGGTGCCTTAGCTTGACAAGCCCAGTTGCCTTCCCAGACAAGCCATTCTTGCTTCCTCTTCTATTCTCTCTCCTCATGTCTGTCCTAACAGAGGGTCCCCCACTGCTGGACCAGGCCACCCTGGAGGGAGCTGTCATGCTTCCCTGGGTCTTCATCCACAGACAACGTCTGGGCCAAGGACACAGAGGTGTCTTTCAGAGCAGCAGTCCAGGGTGTCCATGTCCAACCCCTGGGCACCAAGCCCTATTGCAGAGTTGGGACTGAGTAGGCTAACATTTGCCAACCTGCATCATATCCCTCTCTGGAGCACTGGGGACCACTGGGACTGGCTTTGTGAGCCTTGGCCTCGATCCATCCCAGCTAACATTCTCAGCCCACTCCTTTTGATCCTTTATACGTTCTGGGGACTCTTCAAGCCACTCCCACACTCCTCTCTGCTGTGTCCTCCCTGCAGTGTCTTGGTCTTTGATACGCTTTCTCCACACTGCCTCAGGTACCGACCCCCATGATACCCACTCCTCTCTCTCTCTGCTTGCAGGTTCTTGGGAACCCTATGGCCAATGCCAACAACCCTATGAATCCAGGCGGCAACCCCATGGCATCGGGCATGAGCACCAGCAACCCCGGCCTCAACTCCCCACAATTTGCAGGGCAACAGCAACAGTTCCCCACCAAAGCTGGCCCTGCACAGCCCTATATCCAGCCCAACATGTACGGCCGGCCTGGCTACCCTGGTAGCGGGGGCTTTGGAGCCAGGTGAGTGACCAACATGGGTGGTGCCCTTCTATGATGTCATGTTAGCTCTGCCTTCCTACCTACATTCAGGAAGGACTCTTACTTGAATACCAGCTCCATGTGGCCTGGTCCAGGATATGAGGACAGTTCTGCCATGTATGTTTTACCAGGTTGGCATCAACCCCACGTGGGTAGAGAGGATACTTCCTCACTCCCTTCTTAGCCTTGGATCTTTATAAGTTACAAGGCAGTGGGGTGAACTGGCAAGACTGAAGAGCTGTGACAGTGGACTCCACCTATCCAACCTTCAGAAGAAGAAGGAGGAAACAGAGGCTAGAGTCCCCAACCTCAGATGGCAGTGAGGAAGGGACAGAAGCAGGAAGCCACCCTTCCCTGTCTAAGCCACCTTGGGCTCATTCCACCTAGCTCTAGGGGCAAAATTGCTAGGCTTCTAGCCTTGCACGTCCAAACAGGAGTCTCACACACCTCAGTCCACATCTACAACACACAGCACCATACAGTTCTCAGGTCAGTGTTCACTAGAAAGTAGGCTGTGGTAGCTGAGGGGGTGCTGTGGAAATGTCCTAGCCCCAGCAAAGAGTCAAAAAACAAGTGGCCTAGTCATTACTAATAACAAGAATAGCTGCCAACCTCAGAAGTCCCAGGTCCCCTACTGGGCCTCAATCCACAATCTAGGTGCATGCAATGCATATGTATAATCCAAAAGCCTTCCTCCTGGCCCTGGAAATGTCCCAGGGTCATCTTAAGAAAGGAATACTCTCTGATTGCTCCCTGCTTCTCCTCCACAGTTACCCTGGGGGTCCTAGTGCCCCTGCAGGCATGGGCATCCCTCCACATACCCGGCCTCCTGCTGATTTCACCCAGCCAGCTGCTGCTGCTGCTGCAGCTGCAGTAGCAGCAGCCGCCGCCACAGCCACAGCCACAGCCACAGCTACAGTGGCAGCCTTGCAAGAGACACAGAACAAGGATATAAACCAGTATGGACCGGTAAGGGTTCCTGCCTCCTGGCCTGGCCTCACCCAGACTGGGAAACGCTTAAGTGTAAATGCCAAGGGTATCCTTGGAAGCCCCTAAAAGGGTGTGGTGTTTGGGTGTGGTAGAATCCTTGGGTGTGGCGAGGGGGTTGGGTGTGCTATGTTCTGTGTGGGTTGGTAGCTCACGAGTGCATATGGGGGAAGAGGTATGCTATTGGTCTCAGAGTTCCTGATTATCAAACAGTAGGCTATGTACCTAAAATGGCTTTGTTACTAGCTTGTCCCTATTCACCTTGGAGGCCACTATTGTCTCATTAACCTATTCTGTGGATTTTACCCAGGCCTCTTCGTAGATCCTCTTGACCTTCAGAAAGGATGGGGTGGGGTCTGAAAAGGGGAACCCCGTTAACTCGAAGACAGAAGCATGGAGAAAGGGTATGGGGTGGGCAGGAGGAAGTAAGCTGGGTAAATCTCACTTAGTGTATGGAGGGTGTGCCTCCATTGGCTACTGACCAAGGGCAAGGCCAGGGCTTTCAGGAAAAGGCTTCAGCCTCCATCCTCATCCACCTCCTCTTCCTGTGTCCTCCCTGTGTCCCTCCCATCCCTGCCTACTACCCTGTCCCCTGCCTGCTTCCCTGGGAATGCTGCCTGTGCCTTGGAATGACTGCTCCCTGCCCTACCCAAACCCTCCAGCTGCATTTTCCCACGAGACCTGCAGAGGGCAGAAGTGAGCCCTGGAGGACTGGGTCCTTTGAGACCTCCTGGGTCCTAGCTGCAGCCCCGTGGAAAAGTGTTCCTTCCCCTTAGCCCCCTAACCTTCCCTCCCTGCACTTTCAATGCATGTGGCATTTTATTCTTTTTTTTTTCTTCTTCTCCCGTTGAAGGTGTGTTCCTCTTTCCAGATGGGTCCCACCCAGGCGTATAACAGCCAATTCATGAACCAACCCGGGCCTCGGGGGCCTGCCTCCATGGGGGGCAGCATGAACCCTGCCAGCATGGCAGCTGGCATGACACCCTCGGGCATGAGCGGCCCTCCCATGGGCATGAACCAGCCCCGACCACCTGGCATCAGCCCCTTTGGCACACACGGGCAAAGGATGCCCCAGCAGACCTACCCAGGCCCCCGGCCCCAGTCCCTTCCTATTCAGAGCATAAAGAGGCCATACCCAGGAGAGGTAAGTATGACTACAGATGGGGGATGGGAGGAGAAGGGACATTGACAGAGGGACTTTGGAAAGGGCATAGTTTGGCCACTTAGAGAACTTGAACTAAAGGTTGGGCTTTGGAGTCTTAGTTCCTAACTACTGCCATCTGTTGTGGAAAACCCCAAGCCTGGGTGTATATGACTTTTTTAATCAATGCTATTCACAATCTACCCTGGCCTTTAGGATACCTGGAGGACATTGTAAAATACCCTGCCTAGAGCTGGCAAGTGTAGAAGCAGAAACCATGGAGACCACTTATTCCTGCCCATGCTCAGATACTAACTGGATGGCTTTGGGTGAGGACCTTAATGCAGGGAGCCACCTACAGAGTGAGGGCTGCTACCAGACCCTCTAGTATAGGCTATGTGTGTCAGGGAGGCCATGGGGTGGCAGACAGTGTCCCTGGGGCTTTACTTCCATCATAGTCCCTCCCCCAGGGATAGTGCCTTCTCTGGGGTCTCCCAGCAGAGGTGCCAGAGGAGACCATCCCAGCAGACTGTCCCAAACTCTGTGTAAGGCCAAGGGGAGAGAGATGTCACCAGGCCTCAGTGACACTCGGAATACAACTGAGACCAGGGTCCTTGCCCAGTAGATGCCCCACCCCACCCCACTCCAATGAAGTTTGTCTTTGGCATACACCATGATGCCCCTTCCTGAGCATGGCGTCCCAGCTCAGATCATGTCCTTCTGGCTGGTCAAGACTGTGGCCTTCAGCTTGAGCTGAAGCAGATTTCTATCCCAAGAAAATATAAGCTTCCTGTCCCCACAGGTCCCTTCAGCAGCTACTCTCAATAGAAGTTAGATGATGTCATAATTGGTTTAGATGTCCTAAGCCTGAGGAGACTTAAGAATGGGGTGCTGGGGGGCTTCCTATATACCCAGGAGGCTGACTCAAGACCTGAGCCTCAACCTAGTGGGCACCAATTCAGGGAGAGAAATTCAAAGGCCCATAGGCCCCTTCCCAGCCTCTGCTGTCCTTGGGTTGGGACCTTGAGCTGATAGCTTCACTGCCAGAGCACAGCCCCACATAGTTGTGTTTCTAAACACCCTCTAACCTCCTGAGAGATCTTTTGGCTGCACTGGGCATGCATGTCTGAGCCTCAGGCTGCTCACCTGAGATGAGGCCGCAGAAGAATTGTGTATTGAAAGCCCTGCATTGAGGCCAGGCCCTCTGCTCTTACCAAGGAGTCCTCCCCAGAGCATTGCTGCTTCCCGGCTAGTCCAGGTTATAAGATGCTGGGTGGGCCTTGTCAGGGAGCCCTGGCCTCTACCTCATGGCAGTGTGCTCATCCTATGTTAGAAGTGGCACAACCTAGCCAGGTATTGGTGGTACATGCCTTTAATCCCAGAGCTTGGGAGGCAGAGGCAGGCAGATCTCTGAGTTCGAGTCCAGCCTGGTCTCTAGAACAAGTTCCCAGACAACCAGGGTTTCATCAAAACAAAACAAAACAAAAGAAATGATAGAGCCTTAATTCAACTGAAATCATTCTGTCTGGTCCCCTACCACACTTCTGTAGCCTGGTGAACATGCAGGTATCAGCCACTTCACACCACGGTGAGAGCTTGCTGTGGCCCAGAGTAGCAGATGTTCCCCCACCGTGAGAGTCATTGAAAGTTCCTGAGCACAGCCCACTCTGATGTGTACTTCCAGGCACTGGAACACTCTCACCAACTAGATTTGAACCTAGAGGACTCTTAGAAAGGGAATTAGACTCTTAGACAGGGAATATTCTTGAATAGTCATCAAAGGAACCATTGACTCTTGAACACCATGTTCTGGGTACCTAAGTTACAAGTAACCGTAGATCATCCACTGTTCCAGATAGGGAAGATGGCAGGAGGTGGTGCTGTCTCCTTTCTCAATAACCTCTCCAGGAGGGGCTGTCATGCTCCTCACCCCTAGTTGACTAGTTCTCCCACAGCTGTATAGATAGTGAATTGATTCTGCTAAGAATGGAACACTAGGTAGATGTTTGCTCAGTTTACGACATAGGGACAGTGCTATCCAGATCAGCCTCGATGTGGGGCTTGTCATATCTTAGAAACAAATGCTGCGACCTGCATCTCCCTGACACATTGGGGTGCACACACGAGCACTGGGAGAAACAAAGGAGTACTTTAGGATTGAACCCCTCAAAGACAGCTGAGAAGCTCTGAGCATCCGTGGCGTTCTGAGGGCACAGGCTTCCAAAAGAACAGTTTCACAGAATGGTGGCCTATGATCTGGACATGCAGAATATAGTGTCCCTGGATGTCAAAGCAAGTGGAGGCTTTCCATATTTTCTGTCTCATTCTCTCCCTATGACAGGTAAAGAGGGCATCTTGTGTGTAGAAGACCACAGAGCTAAGAAGAAGAGATGGGGGGCTGGAGAGGTGATTCATTGGCTAAGTGCATTTATTGCTCTTGCAGAGGAGCCAGGATCAGTTCCCAGAATCCACCTGATGGCTCATAACCACCATCCATAACTCTAATTCCAGGACTCTGATAAATTCTTCTGACCTTCACAGGCAGCAGGCATACACATAGTGCACATACAGATAATATATGTGGGCCATAAAATAAGTCTTTAAAAAAAGCTGGGCCCAGACCTGACATTTGAGTACATCGCCATGACCAACTCCTGCCCTTTCTCCCTTCCTACAGCCCAACTATGGAAACCAGCAATATGGACCAAACAGCCAGTTCCCCACCCAGCCAGGCCAGTACCCCACCCCTAACCCCCCAAGGCCACTCACATCTCCCAACTACCCTGGACAACGGATGCCGAGCCAACCCAGCACTGGGCAGTACCCACCGCCCACAGTCAACATGGGGCAGTATTACAAGGTGAGTCCTATCTTCAAGGCACCCACATATCTAACGCACCTGCAGCAGCATTCTGATCCTCTGTATTCCTGAAGGAGTCAAGAGGCAGGGGGGACCATCCTGGCTTTCTGTGGGTGCTCAGCTGTGTCTGGGCTCAGATGGGTAGCCTTTCTCTCCTTCCTTCACAGTACATGGGACAATGGTGGCAGAGGATGCACAATTCTAATAGACGAAGTGTGACCACCACTGTAATCTCAAGCCTGTACCCCCTGCATATGTTGTATGCTTGTTGCTTATAGAATGTGTCTGTCCCTGTCTCAGTGGCTGCCTAGCAGCCCCTGGAGGTGGTTGCACCCTAGCTCGCCCTTCTCCTGCGTTCGCTTCTCATTTTTCACTTTTACAATGCTGCTATGATAGAGATCTCTGAGTACTTAACCTTTTCCATTGCTGCAAAATACACTCTCAGAAGGGAAAACCCCTCTGTAGTTTACACTTCCAGCTTGTTTGCCATCTTTGCTCAAGGGTGTTCATTTCAGCAACCTACCTGTTGCTGGTTTGGAATCTGTCTGCTAAATTGTTATCCGTGAACAAAAGAAGCAAAGCTCAGGTCCCTCCGCTTCCACACTAGTCCCAGAGAGCCTATCTTAGTACCCTCTTCCCCAGCACACTCGTGTCTCCGAGGGGGTGAGGCCATGGGGCTGCTCTGCTCACTCCTCTGCCTTATCTCATTAACAGCCAGAACAGTTTAATGGACAGAACAACACCTTCTCCTCCGGAAGCAGCTACAGCAGCTACAGCCAAGGGAGCGTCAACAGGGTGAGGGCTTAGAAAGTCCAGCTGACCCTCAGCAAGCATCAGCAGGCTTGAACACCCCTTACCTTCCCACCCCTGCATCTCTGCAAAGTTTAGGGGTCCATGGGTGGGGGATGCACTTCCTGGCCATCTGCTGAGACATAGATATGCTCAGGACCTTGAGTCCACTGCTTTAATGAGTGACCAAGGACAAGCATGGGCTCTGCAGAAAACCAGACAAAGACAATGAGGAGAAAGGGGGCTGGTACTTCTCCCCTGAACAGGATCAAGGAATGTGGACTAGAATCGCAGTGTGAGGAGGCCAGCTGCTCTTTCCTCCTGGTGTAGGTTAGACAAGTCCCTAGCTCACTGGGCCTCTGTGTTCCCCTTTAACCCCTGGCTGTGGGAAGCCACCAGTGTACCTGACCCTGAAGGGCCTCAGCAGTGTGGGCTTTAATAAGAGACAAGATCCTTCCCAGTCCCTCCTGTCCTCCAAAAGAAGCAGAATCCTGCAGGGGAACCTGAGTTCTCTTGTGACTCTCCTCCCTTGCTGGGAGGGGTAACCCTAAGGTAGGACTTGGCACAGGTAGAGCATATGTCCACAGCTTGACCCATTACCTCTCCGTGAGTTCATAACCTATTTCTGTTATCTTTTTTCCAGCCTCCCAGGCCGGTTCCTGTGGCAAATTACCCGCACTCACCCGTTCCAGGGAACCCCACACCCCCCATGACTCCCGGGAGCAGCATACCTCCCTATCTGTCCCCCAGCCAAGATGTCAAGCCACCTTTCCCACCTGATATCAAGCCAAATATGAGCGCTCT
Organism: Rhynchomys soricoides; assembly: GCA_019843965.1. Classification (NCBI taxonomy): domain Eukaryota; kingdom Metazoa; phylum Chordata; class Mammalia; order Rodentia; family Muridae; genus Rhynchomys; species Rhynchomys soricoides. Next base: position 1,836,168 of record JADRCH010000236.1, read on the forward strand.
GCCACCACCCCCAGGTGAGGAGCCCATACCGTCTCATCTCCAGTTGAGTCTGGAGGCCCTCAGTGGGCAGGATCAGAGAGAGTTGTGCAGAAAAGGCAGGAGGGCTGAGAACAAGGATTCCCCAATCCCAGTGATATTTGGTGTGGGGGCTGGACTGTCCATAGGCCTCCCTGTTCCCAGCCACCAGAAGAGCATGGATCTTCAGGTATTGACCTGGGGTGAAGTGAGAGAAACAGGGTTGCAGGCTGGGGTAAGCCAGCTGAGCTAGAGGAAGCCACAGGCTCTCAGCCTGAGCTTGGACACACCATACATTCTATGGTTTATGACCCACATTTGTGTTCTTTGAGCATGCTTCCCAGAGTAGTGTCCCATGGATGAGTGTGTCCCACTCCAGCCCCAGCACCTGTAGGGCTGGGGTGCTTGCCACTCATACGCTTCTTGTCTTTGCCCAGCCAACCACAATGATGAGCTACGGCTCACATTCCCCGTGCGGGATGGCGTGGTTCTGGAGCCCTTCCGCCTGGAGCACAACCTGGCCGTCAGCAACCATGTGTTCCACCTGCGGCCCACAGTTCACCAGACGCTGATGTGGAGGTGAGGTGACCTGCATGGTGACTTCCTAACCCCAGGCTCTGGTGTGGTCCTGCACTGGTGCTTGAAGCTGCTTCCTGTCACCTCTTCAGTATCATTGACAGGGCCCTGGACTATGCAAAGCCCTGGGAATATCATAGGGAACTGACAGAAGAGGGACCAAGCATCAACAGCTGGAAACAGTTGTTGCCCAAGTCCTAAGTATTGGCTACACTTTCTGGAGGGTGAGGAGGCCAGCAGAGCCCTATGGGCTGGGAAGAGGGTAGCTCAAGGTGATAAGTTAGCAAAAGGGGAAAACATCAACCTGAATATGACTCATGTTGCCAGAGCTGCCCATGTGAAGAGAAGAGGCTGCCAAGAACAGCAGAGCTAGGCTAGGTAGGCTCACCAGTCTCTATAGATTGCAAGGAGGTGACCACCGTCTGATGCTGCCCACCCATAGGGCTGCTCTCAAGTGCTGGATAGGCCAGGAGGCTCTGCACATGACCTCTGAGATCTTGAAGAAGGCAATGCTTTTCCTTTTGGTTTGAAGGGGAAACTGATGCTAGAGGAATATTTTAAAGAATGTGAATTTTCACAGCAAGAAGTAGGGCTAACACTTGAACTGGGGGCTTCTAAATTACCAACACACTCCCTAGGTCTTTGGTCCTTAAGCAAGGTTCACCCAAGGCCTGGCATAGAGCCCTATCCCAGCACAGCTGCCAAGTAAGCCTCCTCAGGGGCTGGAAGTAGGCCTCTGCCTCCAGCAGGTTTGAATTCACCCAGCTTTAGATGATCAGTGGGTATTTGTAGGCAAAACTGGGTGGGCATTCGGGACATAGGAGCTAAGATGTAAGGCAGGAGGCCTGAGGCTTCTGGGCACACAGACAAACATGGGCCAAAGATGGAGCTCCAGCCTCCACCTGGAGATGGTCACAGTGAGCCTGGCTGCTGGTCTTGTCCAACAGCATCTGTCTTTTTGTCCTTCTGACCCTGCCGTAGGGAAGAGGAGTCACTCTTAGCCAGGCAGGGCAGCCAGGGCTGTGGATGTGGCTGCCATAGTGTAGAGTAGGGAAATGTAAGGGCTTTAGATGTTAGGATGGGTTTATATTTATAGGAAGGGAAAATCTCGAGGGTGGTGGTCCTTAACCTGTGGGTCACGACCCTTTGGGGGTTGTATATCAGATATCCTGCATATCAGATATTTACATTACGATTCATAACAGTGGCAAAATTAAGTTATGAAGTAGCAACAAAAATAATTTTATGGTTGGGGGTGACCACAACATGAGGAACTGTATTAAAGGGTTGCACACAGCATTAGGAATGTTGAGAACCACTGCTCCTAGGGAGAGGGTAAGGTTGTGGCCAAGGGGTAGGATCCCTAGGAACTCAGGATGATGATGCCCACCCTGCCCACCCCAGGTCAGACCTGGAGCTACAGTTCAAGTGCTACCATCACGAGGATCGGCAGATGAACACCAACTGGCCAGCCTCGGTGCAGGTCAGCGTCAACGCCACACCCCTCACAATCGAGCGGGGAGACAACAAGACCTCCCACAAGCCTCTGCACCTCAAGCATGTATGCCAGCCTGGCCGGAACACCATCCAGATCACTGTCACCGCCTGCTGCTGTGTGAGTAGAGTGGCCAAATGGGACTGGGAACACACCATGGGCCTCCCTTGAGTCTCCAGCAGACACTGGGACATTGTTCTCTATCTCCAAAGTGATCTAAGCTGCTATGTTCTGGCCATTTCTGTTAGACTCAGCCATTTCCCCTTCACGCTCTGCCTCTACTGGGCCTCCACACACCTCCCTTCTATTTCTTAGTGCCATCCCAGGCACGAGCACTCCTATGCCACTGGCCAGGCCAAAGCTGTAATCAATTCTTCATATCCCACCACCTCCCCCAACTCCAAGACCCACCTCTGCTAAATGTGAAGTTAAATCGATTTCCCTTGTCCCGTGGGAAGGATATATACACATACACTCCCACAAGGGCACATGTGTACACATGTACATGCACACCTGCACACGGAGGCACGTGTCCATATCACTCCAATGCATGGGATTTAGGGCCACCTCAGAACTGCCCTCCTGTGCCTAGAAATCAGAGCCTGGGACAAAGGGCTTCCCTGGGATAAGTACAGGGAAGTAAATTGCCTGCTTTATTCTGTTGGTGTCTCTGGGGGATCCAGAAGGAAATGCTCTGGTCCTGTCTGTCTTTTCAGAGGGGATGAGACCACAGAGATTAGGCTTATAGGTGGGGATGCTTCACAAGGCTGCACAGCCTTAGCAGGAAGAGTTGGGAGGCACAGTCCTAAAAGGCGTCCTGGAGAAGGGATGGCAGAGACAAGCTTAGTTGACAAGAAGAATGGAAAGGACAGGAGAGTAGAAGATATACTAGGTTCTAGTCCTGGTGCCATATGGACTGTAACCTCAGCCAGGTGGCTTTTCAGTAGAAAATTCACCATGTTAGCCTGGAACATAGACAGTCATTCCAGAGGCCCTGACTCTCAGTCCTGGACCTCGTGATTTCCAGGCCTCTCTTCTTCCTGGGGCTTGGTCATGGGTCAGCCTGGGGCTGGTATGAGAACTGTGGACCTCACTGAACCCCTCTGTTCTCTCTGCAGTCCCATCTCTTTGTGCTGCAGCTGGTACACCGACCCTCTGTGCGCTCTGTGCTGCAGGGCCTCCTCAAGAAGCGCCTACTGCCTGCTGAGCACTGCATCACAAAGAGTGAGTTTGGGTGGGTGGGGACAGTTTGGGTGGAACTGGCCTTAAGAAGTAATGCCCAGGCTACCAACCTCTGGCACCTCTTGTGGGAGGTACTGCCCCTTCTCCCTATAGTTCTGTCCTAAGTGCCTCCCCACCTTGAGCCCCTGAACACCTCCACACAGTCTGGTTTCTATTCCCATTCCTGCAGAGTTAGGTGCAAAAGTGCCTGAGGGGGCTTTTTGCTGACCCAGTTAAATTAGAGGAGCAGCACCAGACTGGGTTTCTGCAAGCTTTGCAGAAAGTTCTTGCTCCTATCAAGGGTGGGGTCTGTTCTTCAGAAAAGGGATTCTCCTCAGTCCTTGCTCCCTCACTTGCACACTACATGCATCACATGTGGAGCGCAGGGGTGGGGTATCCCGGCCGTTTTCAGGAGCTGCTGAGAGCCAACCCCTCAGCAGAACACCCAGCCCTCACCCTCTGCCTCCTACCTCCCAGTCAAGCGGAATTTCAGCAGTGTGGCTGCCTCCTCGGGCAACACGACTCTCAATGGGGAGGATGGCGTGGAGCAGACTGCTATCAAGGTGTCTCTGAAGTGCCCCATCACATTCCGGCGCATACAGCTGCCTGCTCGAGGCCATGATTGCAAGCATGTGCAGGTAGGCAGTCCCAGGAAGTGCACCTTAGCAGGGTGACAAGGGGCGGGCTGAGGGGCCAACAAGGCCTGTTGCTACCTGAAGGACATTGTGGCCATTGGCGGCCAATATCACTGGCTCTCTGTCATATTTTCTCCTTTACACCTATCTCTGAGATCCTGGGGAGGGTGGAAATGCAGAAATAGACAATCAGATATCCTAGGCCAGCAGAAAGTCCTGGCTAGACACCACAGGTTAGCTAGGGATCTGCCCTGAACAGGTTTGGAAAAGAGGCAACCCAGACTAGCAAAGACCAGTTGTGTAGGGTTTGGCCAAGGCAGGGTCCAATGACAGGGATACAACGATGGCAGGGCCAGTTACACCATCATCTGCCACACTGTGAAGCATAGTTCATCCTGAAAGCTGAGTGACAGGCAGGACTGTTTTCCCTCTGAGTTTGTAGGTATGGATATGTGGATGTGATGGCTTTGTCTGATACATGCTGATCAACAGAGTTACCCTGGATCTCTGGGATGGACTAAGGGAACTGCCAGAGTCCACACTGGTCCTGGCCTCAGTAAAAGGCAAAGGCACTGAGACTTGGCTGGGGTGCTGGGTCCAGAAGGGCTTCTTTGAGGACAGAGAAGTGATCTTTGAGGGCTGTGGCAGATACAGCATGGCTGTTCTGTGGTTCTGTGGAGTGAGCAAGCGAAGAGTTCTTCCCAGGTACTGAAGTCTCCCTAAGGGTCCAGAGCCACAGCAAGGCATTTTTTTCTGACAGTCCTGATCTTACCTATCTCTCTGTCTGTCTCTCGCTTCTGCAGTGCTTTGACCTGGAGTCATACCTCCAACTGAATTGTGAGCGAGGGACCTGGAGGTGTCCCGTGTGCAAGTAAGCAATACCCACCTTGCAGAGGAGAGGTGCCCTCTGGCCTCTTCCTGGGCCTCTTAGCTGGGCCTCTTAGAGGCCTGGGTCTTGGATTTCACTGCTATATTGCACTCTGTGCCTCCATTGTATCCGCAGTGGCAGGACAGTGGGGATGGGTGGGATGCACCCTGCCTCCAGGAGCAAAAACCAAGCCTTTGTTCTCTTCCAGTAAAACTGCTCTGCTGGAGGGTCTGGAAGTGGATCAGTATATGTGGGGGATCCTGAACGCCATCCAACAGTAAGTATAGTCTCACTCAACTAGTGTAGCCTGGCTAGAGGGGAGATATAGACAGTCCTGAGTACGTTCCTGGCTAACCACCAATCTGCAGCTTGACCTTGGGAATTCCCAGACTTGGGGGCCTAGTCCTAGATGAGACAGAACTCTGCCAGTGCTGGAACTCCTCTTTGAGGGGACGGTGTCTTGGGGCCAGCAGCCCCAGGCTCAACCACTTGTTTTCCTAAGCCTCAATATTCTCACCAAACAAGATGGTCCTATGCACAGTGCTGACACAGAAGAGTGTAGACATTGACCTCTTGTCTCCGAAGCTAGACACTCTAAGCCTCAGTGCCTCCCCTGTTGCTCTCTCCACCAGCTCCGAGTTTGAAGAGGTCACCATCGACCCCACGTGCAGCTGGCGGCCAGTACCCATCAAGTCAGACCTCCACATCAAGGATGACCCTGATGGCATCCCCTCAAAGCGGTTCAAAACCATGAGCCCCAGCCAGATGATCATGCCCAATGTCATGGAGATGATCGCCGCTCTGGGCCCTGGCCCATCTCCCTACCCTCTCCCACCTCCTCCTGGGGGCACCAGCTCCAATGAGTACAGCAGCCAAGGTGTGTAATGTGATGCTGGCCAGGGAGGGAGGGACTAGAGGACAGCCTGGGTCCATCAGAGACTTGGGATCTCTGTGCTGATGATAACGGGTACAGAATGGGAGAAAAAGGCTGGGTAAGGCTGGAGAAATGGTTCACTGGTTAAGAGCACTTGTTGCTCTTGCAGAAGGTCATAGGTTCAATTCCCAGAACCTCCATAATAACTCACACCCAACCATAGCTCCAGTACAAGGGCATCCAGTGCTCTCTTCTGAACTGCCCCTGCTGCAGGCACACACATGGTACCACATATACACATGTGGACAAAACATTCCCCCCACAGATATTAAAAAATAAACCTTAAAAAATAAAAGAGAAAGGAAGAATGGACATACCCTCCAAAAACAGCCCTCCGGTCACTGGGCTTGGGAGAATAATCGTGCAAGCTCAAAGGTTGCACAGCCTGCTCTGCCAGGTTATGAGTTCTGCCCATTTGGCTCTTCCACCCTCCCCAGAGAGAGCCTAGGCACTAGCAGGCCAGCCATGGCTAACCCAATATGTTATCACTCGGTCTCACTCTCGGCTATTCCAGACTTCAGGCATTATCCCTGCTTGTTCCACTTGGTTCCTAGAAAATATCCCCCTTCTGTCTGAGGGTGGTGGCCCTGTCACTCAGATCCATGATCTTAGGTCTCCAAGATGCCCAGGTGATTGATTAGTGGACCAGAGTCATTAGTTTACTGGCTTGAGTCCCATAGCCTATGCCAAGGGCCCCAGCATCCCAGCATTCTGAGTCTCCATATCTCACCATCACCATGGGGTGTGGGATGGAGAGGCTGGATTCTCATCTAGAGCCTGGTGTTCTTGGATAGAGTAGAACAGCCTCTGGGCCTGGGGTTGGTAGGGAATGAGGCCCTGGTAGATAGCAGCCTAGCAACTCCTGTTATTGGTTCAGGCTGAGCCTCTTTCCAAGTCTTCTGGCTCCATCCACCCCTTCCTGCCCTTCTGTAACAAACATTAGAGCAGCACACACATCTGGGGTTGGGTTGGGGACTTTAGCACACACCTGGAGTGCCCCAGCCCATGAGACGAAGGCATGACTGCTCCATCATAGAGCCAAAAGCAAATGCTTCAGGCTGCCTCAAGGGAGGAAAATCATTTGGCTTTTATACTGTCAACTGAGAATGACACCTTCCTCTGGGTGACTTCTTCCCTGTCTCCATCTTATTCCCATCCCAGGAAACAACTACCAGGGTCATGGCAACTTTGACTTCCCCCATGGGAATCCCGGAGGGACATCCATGAACGACTTCATGCATGGTCCCCCCCAGCTCTCCCACCCACCGGACATGCCCAACAACATGGCCGCCCTCGAGAAACCCCTCAGTCATCCCATGCAGGAAACTGTGAGTACCTTCAACTTGTACCTCAACTTTTCTATGTGCCCAGGCTTCCTCCTAGCCTCATCTGGGGCTGGCTGGGACAGAGGGCTTTCCCTTGGGATCTTTGTGATGTGAGTACTCTGGTTCCCTCCTCAATGAAAAGAAAAACGAAGAATTAGATTCAGGGGCTCAGACAGGAGGGAAAGGCTGACGTGGGGACTTCTGATCTCCCTGAGGGCTTACCTGCCCTCCTTGTCTTGTCTCCCACTTATTGACATGTTCCACATGACTGGGGACACCTCCGTAGAGTAAGATGCCCAGAGCTAACCACAAGCCATCCCTTCCTGTGGCTATGGAAACAGTGGCAAGAAAGCTGGCCATCCTCTTGAGCCCTCCTGTGTTTGAATGCTCGGTTGTTGTGCTCTGTGTAGCATAGCAAACACCCTTGGGTCAGGTTAACTAGGCACGTTGGGCCTTGTGCTCACAAAGCACACCTTCTTATGGAGCTGAGATAGAGGAAGAGCAGTGGGGGTTGGGACACTGAGATCCATGTTGGTCTCTCACCTTGGAGAGAAGGGGCACAGATAAGAATCCCAGCCAGAAAAGATCCAGAGTTTCTGCAGTGCCCAGTAGTGGGGTTGGAGGACCTATGTCAGGAGACTTACAGGAGCCTTCTCATCTTCTCTCACATCCCTGATATCCACTAAGAACTGTGCCTGGAGATACAGCTCCGTTCAGTAGGATGCTTCCCCAGCACTGCCTAAGCAAACAGGACATGGTACACTCTTGTGATCTCAAAACTCAGAGATAGAGGAAGGAGTGTCCAAAGTTCAGAGTCATTCCCTGGTTCCATAGCAAGTTTAAGGTCAGCCTTGCAATACGCGAGAGAAAGAAAACAAGACAGAAAAGGAAAGAAACGTACATATTGACTCCACCTTGTAAAGTTTTCAACATCGAGCCACTGATCTCCTGTAAGCTCTCCAGGACCTCAGCATCCCACAGCTGATGTCGCCAACATTCCCCCACACATACTGTATACCCCAAGTCCTCCCCCCCCCAACCCTGGAAGATGCTACATAGGGAGAGCCATGTGTTCTCTTACAAGCCAAGCTATTTGCTCCCTGGTTCATCTCTGCCTAAATCAAGCTCAGAGCTCCCCTGCTTTCTCAGCTTTCATCTCACTGAAAGCAACCAGCTCTAGCAATGCATTTGTATCACATGGAGAGGCAACCCCAGGTCTATTCTTGCTGTATCTACCTTGTTGTATCTAGAAGCAGCCTGGCCCTGGCTGAGCAGATGGCTGGAGGGGTTTCTTGCAGTTCAGGATTATCTAGATGGTTCTCACCAATCACTGATTTGCCCAAGAATTCTTCCACACTAGGCAGCAGATTGGCAGATACAACAGCAGTGCTCTGAGCTTTAAGACACTCTTATTGAGATCAAGGGAGGAAGCTGTATCATAGGATCTGAGACTTCTGTCCTGAGCTGAGCTGGTCATGGGAGTGTTAGAGTCCCTCCCTGTTTCCCCAGGATTGGTGGCATGGGACATCTGCTGCTGTGAGCTAGGTGGGAACTCTCAGCTGGCCTCTTTCCAATATGTAGCCTTGTCTTCTAGCCCCTTTATATCATGCCACATGGGGGTCACCTGGGGACCCTGACTGGAGGAACAGTGTAATATTCATGTCACACAGGAGCCCTGTACCCTGCAAAGAAAGGGCATACCAGGACTTTTGGTAGAGACCAAATCACAGCAGACTTGGGGAACAGCTTTTAGCAGAAATAGAAAGAGGAACCGGATCTGGGAGACCAAGGCTGGCGTGATTGCCACTCGCCAACCCGGCATGGAAGAACCCAGACATGGAGATGGAGTAGGGATGAAAGTCATCTGAGACCAAGGAAGTGTTTTGTCACCCAAATGATACATTCTTGGCAGTATGTAAGAGGGGCTGGTAGCCCTGTTCAAATGGATAGAGCAGACTGAGACCTGTGCTCAAGGTGTGCAGAGCTGCTTCAGACCTTCTGCTCTGAAGGGTCTGCTTGGAACAGCAAACAGCATTCACCAGGCACATAGTCACATACAAACCCTTATACCCACCTATCCACAGCCAGTGTGTCGCAAATTAAAAGGGAGGAATTCCCTAGCTAACCTTTTAGACTAGTCCCTCCATGTTCTTGCCATCCCCAGCATGAAGCCCATTGCTAATCAAGGAGAAGGCAGTACCCTGAAATGCCCCTGACCAGCTAGGCTTTCTCCCTGGTCTGCCATTTTGACATCAGATGAGTTTCGTCCAGGAGGGAGGAAGACACCTGTCTCCTCTTTACACCAGCCAAGGGGAGCTGCACGCCTGCCCGTGCTGTGTCCACGCCTGCTCTGCACTGCCCTGGCCCTCGGGGGCCTGCACCACGCTGCCAGCAGCTACCCGCTTCCCAGAAACACGTCCATTTGCTTGTCCATTCTGGCCTCGCTGTTGTTTGTTGTGACGGTGTGGGGGTGGGAGGCTCTCTGGTCTGTGCCTGGCTCAAGGCCCTTCCTAGGCTTTGTGCCTTGAGTAAGGCCCTCTCCACTTGTTCCTTCACAGCCTTCCTGGTTGTTGGTTTCTGGAGAGGATGGGTTTTTTTTGTTTGTTTTTCTACCCCTCCCCTCAACTGCTGATCATTGTTCTCTGTGAGGGGTGCCCTCATTTAGGGTCAGTTACTTCCTGGTTTGTTTGGTTTTCATTTTCTCCAGGCATCCCGTTGTTGTGCCTCGTCACCTCACCTCTCTTTTCTCCTGCTCTCTCCTCCTCCACAGATGCCCCACGCTGGCAGTTCTGACCAGCCCCATCCCTCCATACAACAAGGTTTGCACGTACCACACCCCAGCAGCCAGGCAGGGCCTCCATTACATCACAGTGGGGCTCCTCCTCCTTCCCAGCCTCCCCGGCAGCCACCACAGGCCGCTCCCAGCAACCATCCACACAGCGACCTGACCTTTAACCCCTCCTCAGCCTTAGAGGGTCAGGCCGGAGCACAGGGAGCATCCGACATGCCGGAACCTTCACTGGATGTAAGTTGGGGTCACCACACACCTTGGTCTGGGACCAGACTCAGCACCAGGACCTTCCCAAGAGAAGGGGGGTACTTAAGGGCTCAAGGTCCCTGGTGGAAAGGTGGGCGGGTGGTGGGTGGGCCCCAGCCAGTCTTCCCTGACTCTAGCACTAGGATCCCCCATATGGGGGCATGTCATGCAAGCCCCACCCCTACCCAGCAGCCCCTTGGCCCAATAATCCTGTTCCCCAATCTCACCCATCTTCTACGTAAGCCCTTGACTAGTCCCTCCAGTCAAAGCCTTGGAGATAGTGCAAGAGGGTCCTTGCCCTTCTCATCCCCTCCCTCACACCCCCATGTCGAGCTTGCTATTTCTGTATCTACCTTCTGGTCTGGGCGGGGGAAGAGCTAAGAATGATACCCCACCATCGTCTTGCCAGTCTTGTCTGCCTGCGGTTTCCTTGTCCATGTGTCTCCATTCCCTGCTTCTGCTTGCTCCATTGCTCACTCCAAGAAGTCTCTATGTGGGATGACAAAAGATGGTGGGGGGAGGACACGACTCAGGGGAGACAAAGTCAACTCAGGCAGCTGAGACTCAAGGGTCTCCCATTCCAAGACCTCAGTAGTGTAGAAGGTGGGGTGGTGGGGATCACAGAAAGATTGGAACTGGACATTTGCTCCTCCTACCCCCTTCAGGAGCTAGAAGCTGTAGCCTGCCCCCATCCCTAGGTACTGGACTCCTAGCCCTGCTGTCAAAACCCACCACGGTGGCATCAGAGAGCTCTTGGCAGAGAGACCTATCTTCAGTCTGCAGATGTCTTGGTTTCTCACCCAACTCTTCCCCCTTAGCCAGACCAGTGGGATGCTTCTAGATTCAGGAGCTCCTCTGCCCCTGTGTGACATACATACTCCAAGGATGTCACATGGGGAGTAGGGACAGTAGACCACAGGGACAGGACAGTATGGCCAGCCACAAACTCACTAAGATTCTGGGAGAGTAGTCTAGGACACCATGGGGACCACCTGATCTTCCCACGGCCTGCCTTGTATTCATGGACGAAGCCAGATGACTTATACCAGCAGGCTGTATGACCCAAAGCTGCTCTTGGCAGGGTCCTAGAGGACAGAAGAACAATCAGAAGGAATCCAGCCCTTGACCTGCCTTGGGGCTGACATTGAGAGGAGGGGTCAGCCCAGTGGGTCTCCCTGGCCTTGGTGTTTGTTGAGTGTGGGCAGGCCTGCCCCAGCTGAGAGGCAGTGGTCTTGGGGATACTTGACACTGTTAGTCTTCTGTCTTTGAGGTAGAACCCCAGGAGGCAAGTGGAAGGGAGTGAGAAGGCCAGAGAGACCCCTCACTCCTTCTGGGCCACCCTCAGCCACCTCAACTAGGCTTCTTCTTTTTTAGCTTCTGCCGGAACTCACAAATCCTGATGAGCTCCTCTCCTACCTGGACCCCCCCGACCTTCCAAGCAATAGCAACGATGACCTCCTGTCTCTCTTTGAGAACAACTGAAGGCCACTCTCCACTGGGGCCATCCCTCCCCACTCTGCCTCCTACCCCATCTGTCCCACATACTTTCCCTCTCAGGAGCCCATGCTCAGGACTCCCACACCAGGACCTCAGGCTGAGGGCTGAGCAGAGCACACTAGGCAGGGAAAGCCATGTGAGTCTACAGTCCTGTTTGCCTGAGTGCTCCGGGACCTGTGCCTAGAGCAAGCCTGAAGACGGCCCCTGGAAGACAAACCCAAGCTGAGGGAATCCAGGCCCAGCAAGAGACATGCCAATGGCGACTGTAGGTCCCTTCATGTGTGCTGACTCCAGACGACTGACCTTCCAGTGTCCCAAAGTTCTTCCATGTTTTCAAACCTTATCCCCACCTCCTGGCCCAGAGCCTCCTTCAAATGACTGGAACCTGAGAGAAACCTGCACTCCTCCGGCCCCCAGGCCAGGGTAGTGGACAAGCCTTGGAGGAGTGGTGACAGTTTGCAACAGTGAGGAAGGACACACACATACACACACACACACACACACACACACACCACAGAAAAGCACAACCCCTCTGGGAAGGAGAACATCCCTCAGGGCAAGAGGTCGTGGCTTTGGCCTCTGACTTCTAAGCCAAGATTGCCCTGTAAACAACTCTTTCGGCAGAAGAAGGACAAAGTACTGTCTGAGAGAGCTTGCCACACCTGTGTAGGGACTGGCAGGAAACAGGTCAGGGCCTTCCCCAGAGCCAAGACAATGCAGAGGAGGGCTCCTCACCTAAGACCAGGGCTATGTCTTGTGGGGAGCAGAGAACATGTGCTCAAGTGTGCCCTCACTTAGGAGCCAGGGGAAGATGCCAGCCAGAGCCCAACAGATGCAGCTTTGCCCCAAGCCACTCCCTGCTTTTAAAAGACCGCAGTGGGAAGCTCTGAAGTCACGGAAGGAAAGGAACATTGCATCTGGACAGCAAGCAACCCATTTCCCCCATCTGTCTTCTCATTCCTTCCCTTTCCCCATACTTCCTTCTCCAAGACTATTCCATGGGCTACACTTCCCTCTAGGTCCTAGTCCTTTCCCCCAGACAGCTGTAGGGGCACACGGTAGGGAAGCAGCATGAGCCCCTGGGCAGAAACTGGACTCCACAGCACGAGTCCAAAGCATCCATGTCTCTCCAAGCCTCGCAGTCTGGTCTGGCAGGTTCTCTGCTCAAGGCTGCCTGTCTCCAGCCCAGACCCTTGCTGGGTGCACCAGGATATCTTGGCAGGCGTATTGTGGCATTTGTGTAGCTGCCTGTCATTCTCTGTATTTTTCCCTCCACCCAGAGCTTGCTCCACACTGCTGCTCACCCAGCAAGTGCAGCCTCTGGTCCTCCTCTGCTTTTTCACTCCATCCAGCTTAGAGTCCCCTGCTGGCTTGTCACTGGCCTGCTTTGTGCCAGACTGGTCCGCGTCCCCCTGAGCCTCATGGCCTATGGTGATGCCTATGCTGATGCCAGGTTGTCCATTCACATGAATCCCATCTGTAAATTCTTTGCTCCCTTCTCTGATGCTGCCACCCAGGGCCCTTTTCTGCCTCCTGTCCACTGCCAGCATCCTCACTTGTCATCGATCATTAGCCTCCCTCTGTGCTCCCTGGCACTCTTAATATAGATTGAACCAGAAAAGGTGACCCCCCCTAACTGTTGACTTATTGTCACCCTTAAAAAAAAAACAGCACAAGGAAAGCTGCCACCACCCCACCCCTCTTCTTCCTTTGTCCTGTTAAGGTTTTTTCAAGCAGTGTGTTCAGTATGCAAATCAATTATTTTAAGAATCGCTTTTGTAAATATCTTTGTGAATATTTTAGTATTGTCTTTGATAATATTCAACATTTTCATGACCTGGTTATAGCCTTTGCTGGTGTTTTTAAAATATCTTGACTCAGTGACAAAACCCGAGTCCTTTTTTAAAAAAACAAAAAAAAACAAAAACAACAACAAAAAAAACAACCAGGGCTATTTGTACAGATGAGAGAGGAGCAATAGAGGTGGCCATGCTTAAGTTGGGAGACCAGGCAACCCACTGTTGAGAACCACTCTCAGTCAGCTGGTAGGGACAACATTACACCAGGTACCATGTGGCTGTCCCTACCCAGTGCCTGTGTCCTGGTACATGGCCGTGCTCTGTCGGACCATACGGATTGTTCAGCTTCAGACTGACAAATGCCTTTCTCACAAGTTCCTGCTTTTTGCCGTGATACTGTGCCCCAGAACAGCCTGGGGTCCCTGCTAGTTCCTGTCAAGGCATGCCCAGGTTCTCCACAGCTTTCCAATGCAAAAGGCCTAGACACTCCCTGTAGCCCCAGCCTCTCTTGTCATCTCTCCATTCACACCTGAGGCTGATTTCCTAAGGCTTCCTCCCAGGCAAGTGCCCCACCAGCAAGTTCACCACAGAGCCTGAAGCCCACACTCCGGGAATATCTCCTTCCAGAGAAATATCGGAGCTCATCCAGGGTTTGAGAGAGGTACAAAGACATCTGGGGCTGGAGCCATGCCTTGGTCGTGACAGATGCAGGTAAAGGTGACATCTATAAGCAGAGGCAGGCCTAGGCTCTGGAAAGATCCTCAGTCCTTTCTGACAACAACTTGGAGCCATAGTAACCTCAGAAATGAGGTCTCAGCAAGCCACTTCACCACAATGAGCAACCCACCCATAGGCATGTACCAGCCACCACTCAGCGGGCTGGGAGCCATGGATAGATGGGAAAGGCCCCGCACAGGCGATCACCCTCATCTTCTTGGTTTGAAGCTTTATTCATGTCTCATGTATCCTGTAGCCATTTTATTTTTTAAAAGATCCTAATACTTTCTCCCTAATGGAAGCCCTAAACCCCAGAGAGCTACAGGTCTGCTCCCAATGGGCCCTCGGGCCTGACCAATCCAGACGAGGCATTGTGAGCAGCAGCGACTCAAGGGACGTGTGTACATATGTAAATGAGAAATAGACATGTCAACAAGATACATTCATTTCTCCCGGAATGTGTATTGTTTTTATTTTACGAAACAAACAAACAAAAAACCAACAAAAGGCTTGGAACTCTTTCATCTTACGTGGAATACTAGATCGTTTGTTAGCCTTCGTGACTCCATCCTTGTCTCCTGTAATATACTGACCCTGTGTGCAGAGGCTTTTTTTGTTCCTTTTTGTTTTTTACCTACATGTACTATTTACCTTCCGTGTCCTAGCCCTGCCACCTGTGTATTTTTAGGTGCTATGGAAGCAATGAAGAGAAACGGGGATTTCAGAAGAAAATTGTAACCAAATTCATATACTTTGTATAAGTTTTTGATATCATGATCGCAGGTGATTCACATGTACACACATCCACACCCACGCGTGCAGCCTGAAGTGACGTCCATGGAACCCGTCCTGTCTTTGTACGTCGTATATACACTGCAATCATTTCATACTTTTGACTGGTCGGAAAAAAGAAAAAACTAATTGTGATTTCTAGTCTTGCAGAGCTGTATGCAGTTAGATGATGTGACCCCTAATATTTATCTAATAAATATGTATTCAGATGAAACCTGTATATTAGGTGTTCATGTGGTTATTTTGTATTTAAAGATCAAATTATTTGATTATTGCTAGACATTTCTATACTCTGTTGTAACACTGAGGTATCTCATTTGCTCATGTTAATTTTTTTCTAAATAAATGGACAAAAAACGAAGGTTCTGATGAGTTAGCTGTTTTGTGGGTGTGAAGGACTGGTCTGAGGGAATGGGCTTTGGTTTGGTTTGGTTTTTGTTTTTAAGATTTATTTATTATGTATACAACATTCTACCTGCATGTATGCCTGCAGGCCAGAAGAGGGCATCAGATCTCATTATAGATGGTTGTGAGCCACCGTGTGGTTGCTGGGAATTGAACTCAGGACCTCTGGAAGAGCAGACAGTATTGTCACCTACGCCCGCATAGGAGACGAACTAGTCTGGACGAGGACCTGCAGATTGAAAAGACACTCGGGTCATTTGGAAGCCAAATGCCAAAGCTGTTTATTTCCAGAGCTCTTATATAGTCATTTACACAAGGTTAAGCAAAACAACAGGAAGCCAGCAATGCTATCTAAGGGAACGTCTTGGTCTCATGATTTTTAGCCCACTTGAGCAAAACATCCTGCAGGGGTCAGGAAATTGGCAAACAATTCTCATGGGAACCAACACTCTTCCTGACCACAAGGGCAGGGTTAGCCAAGTCTCAGCAAGCCAAAGCCTTTCATCCCACATGTCACTCTTTTCTTTTTTATAAAGTAGCCTCTGTCTTAGGAATCGATCTCTGTCACCAGTGTCCTTACCCGTCTCTGGATATCACTGCAGTCTTTGGCAGTGACTCCTGTCTTAGTTTGGTACCCTGGCCGAGAAAGTTGCCCGTCATGGAGGTCTACTTGTTTAGCATAGACAGCCATACTTGAGTGGTCTCTGTCCATTGGGATAAGAGAACCTGTCTCAAGACTGTACTCGAGCGACCCTGCTGTTTAAAAGAGTTTACATAAACACAGGAGAGCAAGGCAGGCTGCGAGCAATCCAGCCCATTCTTTGATGAAGCTTCCCAAGTGGTGAAACAAGTCCAAGAGACCAGTACCATCTATTGGAGGAACCCTAGTCTCATTTACCAATAATATTTGGTGTAGCAAAGAATTAGTAAAATTAACAAAGGTAGCATTCCAGGGTCCCAGTAAATACTTACTCAACTGATGAACCATAAAGGAGGCATTCTTAACATGAGTAGGTAGCATACATAGGAGAACAAGACCCATGACTAATGTCAAATAAGTATCTTGAGTATTCCATAACCAAGATTAGAGTTCATGTCTTGTTGGATCAGCAGAGCGACGGCCACAAGGGAGGCCACGAGGTCCACAGTTTTGGCCATCTGGACAGAGCTTGAAATTGCAACGCCAGCTTCCACAGCAGCACCCACGGCGAGGGCTATTGCTGTGACAACTGCTGCGGTGATTCCAAAGTCTCTTTTCTCTGACAAGAGTCATGGGGAGATTCTCTCGATCCCTCTGCACAGGCATCATGAGTGGTTGCATCACTCGGACAATCACAGCTCCTTCATCTCTAGCGGCGTTCCAGCAATTAGTCAACCTGCACTCAATCTCAGAACAGTTAAGCCTCTCATTATCAACAGTATTATTGCTATTATTAAGCACAACAAAGAAAAAGGGGGGACTTAAGCAAGGAAGGGATACAAGAATAAAATTTTTATCTTTGATGATTTTTAAGGTAATTTCAAACTGATCACTCTGGTTCCAGGAGCCTGTGCCATTAAAGGCCATGCCCTGTTGTAACATTATAGGTGAGAGATCCGTGCAAGCATAGGGTCCACACAAATAGAACCCAGCAAATATGAAAAGTCGACCAGCTAAAGCTGGGTTGCAATATCAATGTGGGTAAGCCTCGGTGGTCGCATTCTTTGCTGGAGACCCAAAGGCCAAGGCTGAGGATCACAACATTTGCCCCATCCCAAAGGAGTTTTAAGGTTATAGGAGGTCACTGTTCCCCAGCAACCAGGTACAGGAGGAGAGGGAGGTGTCTGTATCATGCTCCAATGATCGAGAGTTGTCACTGGATGGGGAATCATCAACAGGGCGCACACAGTGCTCAGGAACCCAAATTGGTGCCACAGCATCTCTAGGAAAAACACAAACTGCCCCTCATACTTTTATCAACACTGGATCAGGACCTTTCCAAGCACCCGTATTCAAATCTTTCCATTTCACCTGAATCAAAGATGCAGCCGTGCGCTGCCAATGTCTGTCAGCAGCTGTTCTACTTCTTTATCCACAATTAAAAAATTTAAAATATATAAAATATAAGATAATTTAGCCTGAGGGGAGAGGAGGAAGGTCTTTCCTTTTATTTTTTCTAAATAAGATTTCAATGTCTGATTATACCTCTCCACGATAGCTTGACCCTGTGGATTATAAGGGATGCCCGTTTTATGGGAAATAGAAAAGTATTCACAAAAAGATTGAAAAGCCTTGCTTATATAGGCAGGGCCATTATCAGTCTTAATAGTGGCGGGAACTCCAGCATAGGCAAATGCTGCCAGACAATGATGACGAACATCCTTAACTCGTTCCCCTGTATGTGCAGAGGCAAAAAGCAAACCACTATAGGTATCAACAGAAACATGTACAAAGGAAACCTTTCCAAAGGACGGTATATGAGTAACATCCATTTGCCATAAACCATTAGGACGAAGTCCATGAGGATTGACACCAAAAGATGGCTGATGAATAAAAGGTGCACATTCTGGACACTGAGTAGTAATTTTTAAAGCAGTGTCCCTAGGGCAGCCAGTTAGATATTTTAAACTCTGTGCATTAATATGAAATTTATCATGTAATTGAATTGCATTTTCGCTGGGTGTCAGGGCAGCCCAAATGTCTCTAGTATGTGAATCTGCAACAGTATTGCCAGCAGCAATAGGTCCGGGCAGATTAGAGTGCCCTCGGACATGCCCTACAAAAAGAGGTTTAGTCCTTTGTCAAATTAGACCTTGAAGTAATTTTAAACTTTTAAACAAAGGCATGGAGGGACTAATACAGGAAGCAGTTTCCAATGGCAATATAATATTGCAAACATAAACACTGTCAGTATAAATATTCATGGCAGAATCTGGAAAATTTTGTAAAGCCATAATTACAGCTGTAAGCTCTGCCTGCTGGGCCGAGGTGGTAGTTCCCTGAAATTTAAAAACTTGATCCTGGCACACCACCATAGAGTGGCCATTAGAGGATCCATCAGTAAACACACACAGAGCATCATCCAAAGGAGTCGAGACCACTCTTTTCGGGAAACACACAGGATGTTCCTTAAAAAACTGCACCAATTTATGCGGGGGATAATGATTATCTATTTTTGCAGGTGTAGCAAACATAAAGGATGC
Source organism: Rhynchomys soricoides (assembly GCA_019843965.1). Taxonomy (NCBI): domain Eukaryota; kingdom Metazoa; phylum Chordata; class Mammalia; order Rodentia; family Muridae; genus Rhynchomys; species Rhynchomys soricoides. Next base: position 1,854,667 of record JADRCH010000236.1, read on the forward strand.
CCAAGAATCATTATGTAAGCACAAATATTTAATTTGGTCCATACTATAAGGTACAACAATAACAGAAGGTGACATGCCAAAGGTTTGAATGCTCATCCAGTCTGCCTTCTGTAACAATTGTATAATCATATCATAATAAGCTTCAGCAATCCTTTTAGAGGATGCAGATAAAGGAACCCACATTATCGGCCCAGTTTGTCAAAAAACTACAGTAGGTGTATGCTGAGAGGGAAAAACCAACATCAAGAGCTTATTATAATCAATATAAGTAAGCATAGGACAAGATAGGGCATCTTGGAATTTTTCTAAGGCCAGTCTGGCCTCTCTGGTCAACACTCTTGGAGAAGTGGGGGAAGGATCACCCTGGAGCATATCAAAAAGGGGCCTCAATTCTCCAGATGGAATTGGCACAGCCAATCCCAAAAGCCTTTGAAAATCATTTAAGGTCTTCAGATGATCTAGCTTCAGCTGCAGTTTCTGAGGCTTTACCCCTGTCGAGACAGCATATGTCCCAAATATAAATAAGGATATTCCTTCTGCACTTTCTCAGGAGCAACTTCTAATCCATGCTTCTTCAAATCCTGTACCATCATCTCCAAAATCTTCCCACAAACCCCTAAGAGCTTTTTTCTTTACCTCTGTTCCCCGTTTCTTTAACAAAATTAAAACCTGATTCTCTAAAAGTTCAGTTGAATGTCGAGCACCCATGACTTTTGCAGCCTGCGAAAACTTACTTTTGGTTCGCCGCTGCCGCTTGTATCATCAATTCGTTCCACTCTTACCGCGGCGCCACTTTTGGAACGATCTGTCAGGGATTCCCTTCTTTTCCAGATCTCGGTGGAACCTCCACTTGTCACCTATGCCTGCATAGGAGACGAACTAGTCTGGACGAGGGCCTGCAGATTGAAAAGACACTCAAATGCCAAAGCTGTTTATTTCCAGAGCTCTTATATAGTCATTTACACAAGGTTAAGCAAAACAACAGGAAGCCAGCAATGCTATCTAAGGGAACGTCTTGGTCTCATGATTCTTAGCCCACTTGAGCAAAACATCCTGCAGGGGTCAGGAAATTGGCAAACAGTTCTCATGGGAACCAACACTCTTCCTGACCACAAGGGCAGGGTTAGCCAAGTCTCAGCGAGCCAAAGCCTTTCACCCCTCAAGTATTCTTAACCTCTGAGCCCTCTCCCCAGCCCCAGGCTTTGGTTTTTAAATCACCACCCTATCCTGCTGGTCTGTGTATACACAGAAACAATGGAATGGTTTGGGTGTTGGCTTGGAAGAATTCTGCCCTGGTGTCCCCAGATGAGATCCTGAAACCCGTGTGACTATAAAGAACTCCAGGCATCAGTCCCTCCTGATGAGGACCACTATCTCCTGTTGAGGGCTTGTGGGGCAAAGGTCTGTGATAATTGGCTAAATATGGGCCCCTCGACAAGGCCAAGTCCTGAGAGGTGCTGAGTGAGGCCATCTGTGACTCAGGCTGATAACCTTTGCTAAGTCCCTGACAGACTAGGAACAGGAGCCTGTCCATGTCAAGTCAGAGGTTCTGTCCACAGCATCTCAGTACAGCCATATTTCATAAATGCCTTCACTCTCCTTGAAGGCTATGGAGCCCTGTCTCTGGCCACCTGGCTTCTCCCCCACTGTTTCCCTGCTCCATTCCAAGTGAAACTTGAGTTTGCTGCATGACTGTGTTTTATATGGGTTCACTCCTCAGGCCGTAGTTCTTACACCCGGCACAGACTGTATTTCTGTGTGTCCAGTTTAAGTTTTAGGGAAGTGGACCAGATTGACAGAGCCAGCAGCCATCAATACTCTTCTTCCACTCAGTCTGACCACTAAGTAAGAAAAGCAAACACGGCCACCTTAGCCGTCCCTCAGCAAGGACTGCAGATGTCAGCTCAGCAGGCTCCCCAGATATACTGACTGGTTTGAATTGAGTGTATGAAAAGGGGAAATGGGACTCATCTGGAGGGGTATGGGTGGGTGTGCACAAGAGCCAGCTAGGCTGAAGGGCTGCCTGTGGGATCCTGGGCACTGAGAAGCATCCCCTCCAAGGAAGGTAGGGATTGATAAGGTGGCCACAGCTTCTTGTTTGAATGGGAGATGAAGGTGAGAAGAGAAAGATTCACATTTTAAAAAATGGGAGTACTGGTGGCTGCTGAGCTGCACTGTCTTCTGCCAGCATCTGGCAGCCTTGTTCTCAAGCAGCCTGAGATGCCAGGAGAGCTTCCTGAGAAATCTGTGTGTAGGGGCATGATTTTTTGTTTGTTTGTTTGTTTTTGTTTTTGTTTTTTGAGACAGGGTTTCTCTGTGTAGCCCTGGCTGTCCTGGAACTCACTCTGTAGACCAGGCTGGTCTTGAACTCAGAAATCTGCCTGCCTCTGCCTCCCGAGTGCTGGGATTAAAGGTGTGCGCCACCACTGCTGGGCTATGACCAGACTCTTTAAACCAAACAAATAACACAGAAAATAGTAGGAGGGTCCCCTACAGGGAAAGGGTGTCAGACAGCTATCAAGGTGGGGACGAGGGGACGAGGGGACGTGTGTGCTTGCTGGTTAGCTTTGTGGGTTGGGTTGTGGTTAAAAACAAACTGTGCCCCGTTGCCTTCAAGGCAAGAAGTGAGCAGAGTAGGAGCTGGACTTCACTAGAAAGACAAGACTTGCTGTTTTTTAGCTTAACTCCCTGCTGTCAGAGATATACAGGCCATAAACAGGCCTGTGGCTTCCTGGAGCCCTCATGGCAGCCTTGGGCCAGCTCATGCCTGCTCAAACAGGCTGCCGCCTTCTAGGATAGAGGGCCTAACTGTAAGATGGGAAAAGTCACCCAAAGCAAAGCAACGCTGAACACCACCCTCAACACAGACAAGATTAAAGTAAAAAACCTAATGGGAGGGACAGACAGCAAAACGCCCAGTCTCAAAGCAAGTAGGACTCCACTTCCGTTAGCCCTGTGGCAGTCCTCCCCACACCTAGTCCTAGAGTGGATTGGTTTGGTTTGGTTTGGTTGGGTTTTGGATAGACTCTTTGTAGCACTGGCTGGCCTGGAGCTCTCTATGTAGATCAGGCTGGCCTCAAGCTCACAGAGATCTGCCTGCTTCTGCCTCTTTAGTATGGGGATTAAGGACTTTGGCCACCACACTCTGTCTGGTGAGATATTTTAAACATTATTTTATGTATTTGAATGTTTTGCTTGCACACACGTGTGTGTACCTATTACTCTTGAAAGCCAGAAAAGGGCCTTGGATCCCCTTGAACTGAAGTTACAGACAGTTGTAAGCCACCATGTGGGCGCCAGGAATTGAACCCAGGTCCTCTGCATGAGCAGCAAGTACTCCCAACCACTGAGCTATCTCTCCAGCCCAGCTCTTCTTTAATGTGACCCACCCATCCTCCACTGTTGGGAGCCAACCAGGTACAATACAGTCACCCTCAGCAGACAGGGACTATCAGGAAGGTAGCCTTCTATCCCCCCAACCCCACCTAGCAACCTACACCCAGCAACTGACTTCCAGAAGGATCCACAGAGCATCCTCTCAGCAGAGTGAGCTCAGTCCCCTAACAGACCTTCCTGGTAGAACCAGCGTCCTACGCAGGCTCCTCTCTCCTCCGCCTGCTCTGTCTTCCCCCTAGGTTTCTCCCATAGGTCTTTTCCCCTAGGTTTCTGCCCATAGACACCTGTAAGGAAGGAGTGGAGTCCTGAGGGACCATGCATGGCTTTACATGAGACAGCAATGTCAAGGACCAAGGAAATGGATCCATGGGAAATAATTAGCCAACCCTTTTCCCTGGGTCAAGTTTAGAAAGGCAAAGGCTCCTTGTGTCGTTTTACTAGTGTCCTCTAACCACTGGCCAATGTGCATGAAAACTAGGAACTCGTGCTTCCTCCTGTTTACAGCCTGAGACTGCGCACTCCACCTAACACTAGCTAACCCTGCCGTACATAATAAAAGGCTGAGGATCCCCATGGTTACAGAAGCTAGTGGCACTCCATCAGAGTGCACACGACCCACCCGACCCTAGCTTTTCTTAGTCTCTGTCCATTCTTCATTCCCTCACCACCCCAGTCAGGTTTACAGACCCACACTTCTCAGGGTCTTGGCAGATACCTGCCAGCCTACACAGTGAGATCTTATTGTTTTACCTGGGCATCCATTTAGAATGCAAGTTCAATGCTCATCCCTAAAGTGAGCTTGGTTTCACTTGAAACCATTTCTAGGACTTTACCTGCTCGCTCGTAGGATCTCAGTGTGATCACTTTATACAACACTTCCCCAGGGGGACAGTTAGATGAGCCCTGCTGGCCCAACTCATAGGGACTATGCAGACAGACATCTTAAAGTCCCAGCTTGACTCCTGGAGCTCACACATACTTCCTTTAACCCACCAACTAGAACTTCCCGAGGGAGATCGTGTGAATGATGCCTAGACCCAATGAAGCAGGCATAGAATTAGTACCGTTTTTATTTCCATCTATTTCCTTTCTAGTCAACAAAAGATGCTCCAATGGAAAAATCCTGAATTAAACACCCACTTCAGTTCTGCTCCTGGGGAACCATATTTGAGATATGTCCCTGAGAGTGGACCTCAGAGGCAGGCTCTGATCCTAGAGGCCAACAACTAACCCAGTGACAATGAAGAGAGCAGATAGAGGTTGACAGCCCCAGGCATTGGGTGGCAGCATGTCACCTGAGCTAAACTGAGATGGAGCAGCTGTCCCTGCTGGTGCCGAGTCCCTGCTCACTCCCACTCGTGTCATCTTCAGTGACAGGAGCCAGTGCTGTCCCTTTTCTCCAAACAAGGTTGACTTCAGTCTCTGCTATATTCTGCATTGCACACTACAAAGACAATTGCACAAATAGGTCCTCTTTTTACTCCATCAGGCTGAGCCCATGGTGACTACTGCACTGCTGTCATCCTATCCTAAGAAGAAGGGTGTGTTTCTTGGGCCCACCCAAGCACTTGAGGATTCCCAGGCCAAATTGAAGAGGGTCTCAGGACTTGGGACCACAGCTGGTATCCCAGAGAAAGGAGGTATAGAAATCCAGGATTCTGAGATTGGTTGGGCCCCTGTATCCCTGAACACCTGCTCAGATGAGCCACTGGGATGAACAATTGGATCTCCTACAGTGTACCTCATCAGTTATCAGTCAAGGAACTCTGGGAGGCAGCGAGAGGAACCAGCTCGAATTCCCTTGAAGGGAAAAGACCTGTGCTGGTTAATGAGCAGAGAGGTTGTGAAGAAGGGTTGGAAACAAGCTTGGACAGTAAGCATGATCCACACAAGCTTGGGCCTGGGATAAGAGAGATGAATTTCAACTCCACCCTTCTACCCCATTGCACACATACACACCCTGCCCCCACAGTACAGTCCGGGCTTCACCTTCTACTAAGAGTCATGGTCATGTTAAAGGTGTAGGTAAAGCTGTTCCCCACCCCATAGACCTCTGTCACTTACGATCAGAAGCAGGATCTACCAGAAGATACCTCAGGGACTGGCTCGGTTGACGGCAAGAAACAACAAAAGACAAGTGTAGGCTCCAAGTCTAGCCAGACGTCTAACGCTGTGATCATATTTGAAATAGCTCTTATAGGGCCGAGGAGATGGGTTCATGATGAAAGTGTTTGCCTTGCAAGCATGAGTACTCAAGTACTCGTCCCAGGATGGAGCCCAAGGAAGAAGGAGAAAATCAACTCCTGAAACTATTCCTCTGACCACCACAAGCATGCCGTGGTATGTGCATGCATGCCGTGTATTCATACAAACATGTATACACACACACACACACAGAATAACGACAACAAAGATTTTTGCTTTTAAGTGGTTATGTTATACATATAAAAAGTTATAAAAATGCCTATATAATGCTTTCAGTTTGTCCTTTGCCCTCTGGACTCTGAAGGACTCACTTCAGAAAGGAAATGTTACAGGCTCTTGACTTACAGGTCAGGGCTTGATCACCCAGATACACTGGCCACCTGAAGCAGATGTGAGAGAAAGTTCTTTATAGGAAGTTAAAAGATTTTCAGCAAGGGGAAAGAATCTGAGTGGCCATATACAACAGAGATGGGGGGG
>JADRCH010000236.1:1860754-1947044 GCA_019843965.1 Rhynchomys soricoides
TCTGTGTCTGTGTGTATGTGAGTCTGTGTCTGTCTGTCTGTGTGTGTATGTGTGTGTACAAGTACCCATATGTATTTTTATACTGAGATGTTTCTCCCTCAGCTGTCACCCAGGAAAAAACCCAACAATTAAGGAAATAGATTTGGGCAGGATGCCCTCCATCTCATTTTTGGATGCAAGGAAAAGAGTCCTTACAATTTGATTCAGAGCAGAGAGAAGTGGGACCTCTCTAAACCGGGCTCATCAAAGGCATTGTCAGAAAAGGGGTCACACTGTGTGGAGTGGAGAACTGGAATGTTTCACTCTCCACCCTCGTGTTTAAGTTCTTAGCATCTGAGGCACTCATGTGCTAAGACACCAAAGAAAGAGCGTGATGTCTGTGGAGCCTGTAGTCTTTTCACTAGCCAAGTGTGAGCGCTCATGTGCGAGGGATGCACCTCCGAGTGGCTGAGCTCACATGCAACCTCAAAAGAGAATCATTAGCAGAGGCCAGTTTGTCTCCATCCCTAGCAGGACATCCAGAATGGTAGCACACTCAGCAGTAGTTACTGTTTGCATCTTGACTACAGGGCAGCAAGCTCTTCCCTTGGAGGGAGTCCATCTTTGCCATGTAGGACATAGCAGTGAACAATATCAAAAGTTCAAAGAAGACAAGGTATACTTCCTCCCGTCCTGCCCCTCCCTTCCCCAGGTACGGTCCGAGTAGGATGCCTGAGCCCATTAGCAAAATAAGTAGCTAGGAGGGCACCAGGCTTTGATATGCTTTTGAAGAAAGATGGAATGTCCCAGAAGAAGTAAGGGCATGAAGGGGATGGTGGAAGAAGGAGGAGGAACAGGAAGTAGCTGTGGAAGCTTCCAGAAGCCCCTGGAAGCACCTGAGTGCTTTCCATAGGCTCAGTGTCTGCTTCCTTTTCTTAACCCATTGTCTCCGAGCCTGAGCTGGTATTCACCCTCTCCAACACTGTCACAGAGTCTGCGGTCAAAGGAAAGTAGGTAAGAGACTAAAGCTCTAGACCTTGAAAGCTGTCTTCTGCAACCCAACCAGGCCTGTTTTACAAAACCATTACACCAAGCATTCATCCCTGGCATGACAAGTGTGCTATCCAGATTTCTGTCAACTTGACATAAGCTACAGTCATCTGAGAGGAGGAAACCTCGATTGAGAAAGTGCCTCCATAAGATCAGGTTGTGGACCGGCCTGTAGAACGTTTTCTTAATTAGTGATTGATGGAAGAGGGCCCAGGGAGGGCTTAGCCCACTGTGAGTGCTCCTACCCAGCGGGAGGTAACAGGTTCTGTAAGAAAGAAGGCTGAGAAGCCAGGCAATGATGGCACATGCCTTTAATCCCAGCACTCAGGAGGCAGAGGCAGGAATCTCTCTGAGTTAGAGGCCAGCCTAGTCTGTAGAGCAAACTCCAGGACAGCCAGGGCTACACAGAGAAACCCTTTCTCAAAACAGAGAAGGAGGAGGAGGAGGAGGAGGAGGAGGAGGAGGAGGAGGAGGAGGAGGAGGAGGAGGAGGAGGGCAGGAGGTTGAGCAAGCCAGTAAGCAGCCCCCTCTATGGGTTCCTACCCTACTTGGTGCCTGTCCTGGCTTCCTTCAATGACTTTCAATAACAGACTACAATGTGGAAGTCTAAGTCAAATAAACCCTTTCCTCTCCAACTTGCTTTTTGGTCATGGTGTTTCATCACAGCAATAGAAAGTCTAACTAAGACAACAAGCTTCGGAAAGAGAGAGTTATTCACAAGCATCTGGGTACATAGAGACAGGAGTTCAAGTCTCACATCTGCTATGTAAAGGAGGGAACTTCTGCAGCTTCCAGAGGTAACCAGGCCACAGAGAGCTCATGGCAGACAATTAGATAAGTCAGCTTCTGTCACAGCTCTTTAGCTCTATGGCCTCATGACATCTAGTCATTTTTAGGGCCTCATGAGCCCATCTAGGCAGCCATCACCCTGTGGTCTCAGCTTCTCCCCGTAGCTCCACACTTGTTGAGGAGGGGAGGTATACTAACAGGTGCAGCCAGAGCCATTGGAGGGCTGTGTAACTGTGGAAGGTGGACATTACCCCTGCTCAAGTGCCCAGGAGATCTGGAACTATCCTTACCCTCACGGAGCCCTTATCCCTGACAGGGATACCCACTGCTGACTTGTACACATCCAGAGGAAGTAAAGTGGAAATAAAAACATACACAGAGCCACATGGGAGAGCAGAGATGAGACTAGAGTACGTTGCTAAGTGTGTAGTCACTATGTGTTCGACACATCAGTTTCATGAGATATTTAGTCTGCTTTATTTGCAGTTTCCCTGGAGCCTAAAATAGAACCCAGCACGTGGCAGGCACCTAATAATTGCCTGTCATCCAAATGAAGAATGAAGAGAAGGCTGCCAAGGGACTTGGGTCATCATGTGTGAGTCAGAGATGAGGTGAACAGCATTCCTGGAGAAGGAACAGTATGTGCAAATACTCAGAGGCATGATAGTGCACAGAGCATCTGAGAATGGCAGAAAGCCTACTCTGCTTGTCCAAGAGGACGGCGATGATAATGACTCTAGCTTTGAGAATCTTTTTGTTTTATTTTGTTTTTCGAGACACCCTGTAGCCTTAGCTGTCCTGGAATGCACTCTGTAGGCCAGGCTGGCCTTGAACTTATAGAAACGCACCTGCCTCTGCTTCCAAGCACTGGGATTAAAGGTGTGCACCACTATTGTTCTGCCCTGGCTTTAGGAATTTTGATCCTTTCCCTGATGACACTGGAGCAGGACACACAGGGGGTAGTTATTAATTAGAGGCCCTGGGTTGGGTCAGGTTTGTTTTTTAAATTCTATATATTTGTTGGGTGTGGTGACCCATGTCTTTAATCTCAGAGAAACACAGAGAAACTCTGTCTTGACACCCCCCCAAATCTGCTTACTTATTTTTGTTTTGTGTCTATGAGTGTTTGCATACATGTATATATGTGTAAAACATGCATGCAGTACCAGAGGATATGTCAGTCCCCTGGAACCAGAGTACAGAGGCTTGTGAGAGGCCATGCAGTTGCTGGGAACTGAACCTGGGTCCTCTGCAAGAGTTGCAAATGCTACTACATAGATCTACATTCTTCCCAGAAGTCCAACAATAGGTGCTTCCTAAGAGAAACAGACCTGTGTCCACACAAAAACAAGGCAGCGTTGTCTACAAACATCCTGAACCCCCAGCAGCCCAGTTGCTTACCACCAGGAGATAAACACATTGAGAAATGGAGCAAAGCCTAGAAAATGGAAACCTGGCCAACAGCAAAAGTCACAGAGGATGTGCAAGGGCAAGAAACAGGGTGGTGTGTAGAAGCCGCCGTTTATAAAGGCCGTGTGTTTGGTGGTGTTGCTGCAAGGGCCTGGTTTTGTTTATTTGTTTGGTTTGGGTTTTGGTTTTTTGTGAGGTGGAAGTCAATACAGAGCTTATTCAGAGTGCTGGGGTGCCAGCTTAAAAGAGGTCACCGGGCCCCTTCCCCAGGGACAGGAGCACTCTGGGCTTGGACTAATTGATCAGGAGTATGCATTTGTTAAAAGCTCTACTTTTAAGCCTTTTGCATTCCTTGACTGCTAATTATCCCTGAATAAAGGATGGGGGTGATCCCATGAAAGCACTGAGAAGCTAGGGCTGGGGACAGCAAGGGGCCTCCTGCAGTTCCAATGTGCAGGGCTGCAGCCTGGACTGGGCAGTGGGTATGGAGGGATGCTGTGATGGTTTGGGGACAGTGTAGTCTCCAATCAGATCAGCTGGAGAAGGGGGCTGAGGGTCACTCAAACCTTCCCTTTTGACACCCATGGAAATCCCTCAATCTGGTCCCTTACTATCATGGCTTCCTGCCAAAAGAAAACAGGTCCTTTCTGAGCTTTTAACAGGGAAGATTTACAGACTGTCACCTGGGTCAGCAGCCTGTGACACAACCGGATTCACAAGAAGAGCAGCCCAGGTGACCTCCATGACATCATCAGAGGTAGACTTGGAGTTTCCCAGATGTGCCTTCTGCTGGGAGAACCAGCATAGACAGGGCCCTGGGCTAACTGATAGTTGGGGTACTTAGAGCCTGTGAATGGATCCACTTGGGATCTGTATCTCACACTTGATATCCTAGAGCTAGGCTGTAGCAGGGGAACAATAACTGGCCCTTTTCCCCACCTGCTGTCCCAGAAGCCAACATAGACCCAGAGTCCTGGGAAAGAAGTGGGAAGCTCATGAGGCCTTTGGGGCAAGGCAAGGTGGGGTAGGAGGTGCTCAAGTCTCAGTTTTACCTACTTGCCTACACAAGTGAGGTGTGCATCCCTGAGGCACAGGCCTCCGTAAAGTCCCAAGTGGATGTCATCGGTCATGACCTTTCCCATCCCATGGGCTTTCCTATAGGACCTTAGCATCTGTCCAGCTCTCTGGCTGCCTCCAACATCACTCAGTGTCTTTTTATACAACTCCTTGTGTCAAGATGCCCTTGGTTCGGTACTAAGAGCCACAGGTCGTTGAAGGGTAAGACAGTGCTCTGTTGGGCTCTACCTTCTTCCCCCCTTTCCACACCACACACTGAATTCTCCTGGGATAAAGGAGGTCTAGTGTGAAAATAGAGTGGACACAGATCTTCAGGGCTGAGTGGGACACACACACACACACACACACACACACACACACACATACTCCCCAGTATGGAGACCTACCCAGGACTCCAGAAGACTCCCCTGCAAACTTTCCAGACACCCCTCCATTCTGATGTTTGTCACCACAGGCTAGCATTGTCTGTTCTTGTACTTTTACAGATGGATACGTAGTCTATCCACAGGCTATTTTTCTTCCCCAGATAATGCTTATGGGTACTCCCATGCTGCTCTATATCTCAGGAGCACATCCTTTTTCCTTGCTGAGCAGTATTCTGCTGTGGAAGTGATAGCATTATCCTGTTCATGGGCATTTGTGCTAATTCCAGTTTGAGGCTCATATTAACTTTATGTAGAGACACTTCTCTACATAAAGAGAGTTGTGAGCATGTACAGACACTTCTCTTGGGATGTGTGCCTCGGAGTGGAGTTTCTGGGCCATACATGAGCATATGTTCTGACTTTACTAGATAACTGCTTCAGGATTCCTGTAGTGACTGTACCTATGCATACTCACACATGTGATGTAGAAAAGTTCCAGCTTATACACATCCCACCAACACTTGATCATTCTGGCTGATGTGTGGGTGTCTAAGGTGACCTCAGTGGGTCTCACTCTGCTTTGCCTTATGACTAAGGATACTGTGTGTCTTCCTCTCACGTGCTTAGGAGTCACCTGGGTGTTTTTCTGAGCAGTCATAAAAGATGTCTGTATGACTCTTTACCTTCTTTCTTTTCTTTCTTTCTTTCTTTCTGTTTTTTGTTTATTTGTTTTTGGTGTGTGTGTGTGTGTGTGTGTGTGTGTGTGTGTGTGTGTGTGAGATAGAGTTTCTCTATGCGGACCTGGCTGTCCTGGAACTCAAGTTGTAGATCAGGCTGGCCTCGAACTCACAGAGATCTGTCTGCACCTGCCTCCCAAGAGTTAGAATTAAAGATGTGCACCACCTTTGCCTGGCTTTTTTTTTTTTTTTTTTTTTTTTGTATACCTTTCTTGTTTATTCATAGGAGTTCCTTGTTTATACTGGGTAGGCCTTTGGTCAGATGGATGTATCTTGAATATCTCTTTCCTGTGGCTTCATTTCTTAACCTCATTTTCTTTTCTTTTCTTTTCTCATTCATACCCCCACCTCTTGGCATCTTTAACAAGGTCTCGTGTAAACCAGATCGGTCTCACACTCATACGCAGTCAAAAATGACCTTGACCTCATGCCTCTACCTCCCGAGTGCTAAGAGTATCGATGTGCACCACCATGCCATGGTACGGAGCTGGAGAACAAACTCCGAGCTCTGTGCATGCTAAGCAAACACAAAACCGACTGAGCTCCATCCCCGGCCCCTGATCTCATTTTCTGACTAAACCTTTTAATGATAAAAGTTACCGGCGTCAAGACGGTCTAAGCTGTCCATCTTGCCTCCTTTAGTGCCTTTTGTATCCTCTGTAGACAATCTTTGAGATGCCTCGGCTTTGTGCTGGCCGGGTTTACTCCAACTTCGATCCTTCCTTCAGTACCTGAGACACTTCCTCATCCAGGCTGACCTTTGCATCCATCTGTCCATCAATTTACCTGTCCACTCATCCATCCACCCACCCATCCACTCACCCATCCATTCACTACCTTCATTGCCATCCATCCATTTATCTGTCTAGGTAATATTAGATTGCCACCCCACCCCCACCCCGGGACGAATGATGACCAACAGTAAGTTCGAAATGGCGGAGTTAGTAAGATAAACAAGGCTTTGAGGAGCTTACAACCTGTCGGGGAAAATACAACACACACGAGAGCCTGGACAGATGCTGATCCCTTTCATGTTGTCCTGAAGTCTGTGACTATCAATCATTACTCTCTGAAAGTTCCATTTTTTTGTCCTTGATTTGTGAGATTCTTTTTAATATTTGTAGAGTCCAATTCCCATAGGTCTGAGCTTCGCATAGAAGAGCTGATGCTTACCTCCACCATTTTAGATGCTTAGCCTTTATTGATGTCGCCTGAAATAGTGTGTAGCACTGCCCAAGCATTGAGCTAAATCTTGCTGTGACCAGGCTGTATTTAGAGAAGTATTTCCCAGTGGGCAAAGTGACAGATCACTTGTGAGCATCTGAAGGCTGGTCCTATGGGACACATTCTAGCAGCAAGAAGGCAGTGGCTATGCCCAGGAGTCTCAGCAAGTGGAGACAGCTGAGAAGGAAACAAGAGGGAGGGGAGAGAAAAAATGGAGAGCCATCTGCCATGAGGGTGCAAGGTCTTCTTCCTTACTGGAAAATGGGGTGTCCTTCTCAACTCTTAGTTTCTGGTCTCAAGTCATCTTTGAGGCTTGAAGAAGGGTCCTGGGCCAGAGGTGGTCTGTCTGGGAGGTCCCTAGTTGGGGTCTGGACACCAGCTTGACATATAGACCTCAGTGGCCCAGCCCCAGCCTCTGCCCCCACATTCAGATCTCTTCCCAGAGACAGAGGCTCAATGTCAACAAACTCACAAAGAATTCATAGACCTCATTGTCTACCTAGCCAGGCCCTGTTGGCACTCTAAGTCTGACCGCCCAGAGTTCCCTGGAAGACCTCACTCCCATCCTGCCCGGGAGGCACCTGCCTTCTGAGGACACTGGTCTTTTGTTGGAGAGATGGCTTGTGGGAACAGCTCTAGGCAACAGCTGAACCCAGTGGCCAGGCTGGCGCCAGGCAGGACAGGAGCCTCAGCAAACAAGACACAGTGGTCAGTGACCAGTAGATGGGGACAGGGTGGACTGAGCAGCAGACAAACACCACAGTGCCTCATGAGATGAGGACACGCCAAGGCCAGGAAAGCTGAGCTGGCTGCTTATGCCCAGACTCAACAATTCCTCCTTCTTCCCCCACCCAGCTTTCTACTCCAGGGGGGTAACTTTCTACACCCTTAGTGTAGAAAGCACCACAAGCAGAGAATGTGAGAGTGGTCCCTGATCACTTTTTCAGAGCATCAGGGTAACAAAGACCCCTTGGCTTGCTGCCAGCTCCTTACAAGTCAATGGCTAGCTGAGAGATGGGTCTGGACCAGAGCAAGAATTAAGGATAGTTTCTAACCTTTCTCTGCACAAAACTTCATAATGAATGCTTGACTTGTAGCCTTCCCACCACCACCCCAGAAACCTTAAAAGGATGTCCTGGTTCTGGGATGTTCGAGGCAATACAAACCGACTCGCAGTACCAAGGAAGCCAGTAAGGGCCCAGGTGTGCGTCAGGCCATCTGATCCCCTAACACATGCCTTCCCTCCAGAGGAAAGAGGATGTCCAAGAAAGGAGCCATCTGCCCCCATTCCACAGAAGAGATTCCGTGTATCATAATCACAGGGAGCAGAGTGCTTTTTAGGACCATCATTCCCGACACAGAGTTTCAGCCAAGGGATGTTCCCAGGGATACAGAGATCATAGAGATGACTGATCTGATAATTCAGGTGGCAATCACAGTGGGTAGCCCTGGGGTCTCATCTTTGCAGTCACCCTTCAGCATGACAAATGAGCCATCACCCCCACAATAAAGGAAACATCAGACCTATCTACTGGGACCCAGAGGGTGCTTCTAAGGCAATTTATGCTGGGATTGTTGTGGGTAACCAGGGCAGCTCCACTTCCTGTACTGGCTGTTCCTTCCACCTTACTGTCAGCTGCCCCTGATTCTCTTTGGTTCCCCGCTCAGTCCAAGCCTCTGTTCCCCCCTCCCTGGCATAGAGCTCAAGTACAGCAATGGAGGAGGAAAAGGCTAGAACATAACGGCCAACCTCAGTGACTCAGTTTTCTCATCTATACAACGGAGCTGGTGGTCTTCAGAACTAACGATCTTCCCATCTTCCATGACTACAGAGACTCCAGTATTCAGTGACTGGGAAACGCCTCGCCTGGTGTCTAATTAACACATTCTGCTAATAACACTTTAATAGTAGACACATTCTTCTTGCTTTCACTGAAAGCTTCCTGGGAGCAAGGACCCAGCCCATCTTGCTCAGCTGCATGTGTGGAACCTGGAACAAAGCCTGACACCTAAGAAACCATGTTGAAGAGGGTAAATAGATTGGAGTGAGTTGGATGCAGCAGGTCACAGGGAGGGAGGAGCCAAAGACCACACCCAGTTTGAGGCGGGCTCTGTTTAACTCTTTGATAGAAAGGACTGTGCATGTACATTTCACACACTTAAACAAAAAGTATCCTCCCAGGAAGCTGACGAGCTTCCAGGGTAAAGACTTGAGGTTGGATGGCCCTGAGAATAAATCTTTCATCAGAGTAAGGGTAAGTCTGAAAGGAGACAAATCCTAGGGGCCTGCCTCATGAGAAAGTCCTATAAGCAGCGGTGGGCTGAAAGCACAGAAGGAGGGAGCTGCTTCACAACAATTCTGTCAGGCACTGAGACCCTGCTGGGGGTCCTGCCATGTCCCCCCCCTCCATCACATGTTGAAGTTTTAACCCTAAGCTCAAGCTCAGACTTAGTGAAGATAGGGTCACTGTTGTGCTGTCATCTGGGGGATCCCTAATCCAATTAAATTAGTGCCCTAAAAAACAGAGAGAGATTTAGTCATCCATGCACACTTGCAATTTGAGATCTTGAGTTTGAGACCAGCCCCCTGTCTCAGTAAGACCCTGTTTCAAAAAAATATTAAAATTAGAAAATAAAGATAAATTAAGATGAGGAAATTTGGACCTTGGGACAGGTTGGCATGAGAACCGGGATGTGAAGAAATACTAGGAAGTATGAGAAGAGGGGGCAGGTCCTCATTCCCAGCCCCCAGCACTGGGAGCAATGTGGTTCTGTGGTTTAAGCCTCCCACCTGTCATTTAATTGTGACATTACAGAATCTCCAGCCAAAAAAAACAAAGAAAAAACCAAAAAAACAAAAAACAAAAAAAACACAACCCCCAAAGATGGACAGGGAGCTCTCCCCAGGCCTGTGGAGGCACTTAGCAAGCAGAACCAGCCTGGGGAAGGGGAAGAACAGGGCAGTTTGCAGTGAGCGTGAGGCAGGAAGGCTGCTGTTTCTCAGGTCAGTAAATAAGGCAGAAGTTGCAATGGCTTCCATATCACTCTACTACTACCATGAGCCACCTCAGCGAGGTCCACGGAGGTATGGCACTTCAGCGGGCAGAACCCATTAGGCAGGAAGCCCTGGGAGGAGTAGCCAGGGTTGAGTGGTAGCCAGACTTCTCCAGGATTAGAGACATTTGCATAAGGGGAAGAGATGAATGGGAGAAGGCGACTGGGAGAGAGGCCAGGCTGTGAGTCAAGGATGATACTGAGTGACAGAGCTGGGAAGAGAAGAGGGTAGGAGGAAGGAGGAAGGAAGAGAGGGAAGAGGAGGCTTGGCTGGGTATGGAGCTGATCCTAATCTTCAAAGACAGTCCAGAATGTCATAATCTCAAGAAATTGAAAGCCATCCGAATAAAAATTCCTAAATCCTGAAAATCACAAATCCCAAAAGATTAAACTCTGGAATGTTGAAGTCCCAAAAGCTCAATCCTGAAAAGCACAATTCCTGCAGAGAAGGAAATAAAAGAGCAATAAGCTGGATGCTGGGAACGGGATTGGTTACACCACAAGGCAACCATGAAAACGTGAGTCTAAACCTCTACCCTTTGGGGGCTGGAGAGATGGTTCACCAACTGAGAGAGCTTGGTGTTCTTGCAGAAGAGCCCAGTTCCACTCCTAGGACCCATGCCAGGTTGCACACAGCCACCAGTAACTCTAGCTCTAGGGAATCTGATGATGCCTCCTTCTGGCCTCCATGGGCACCCAACACTCACATATACAAACCTACACATAAACACACACATACATACAATGTTTTCAATGTCCTTTAAAAAAGCACTGTTTGGAGCCAACATGGTAGCTCACACTTGTAATCACCAGTATTCAGGAGGATTGCGTTCCAGGCCACTTGAGGCTACATCGATAGACTCTGTCTCAAACACCCCACCTCACCCCTGTCCCAAAGTCTCTTTTGTCCAAACTGCTGTTCTTTGCAGCAAGTATAATTCTAGAAGCTGCTGACTGGTTGGAACATAACCATGTACACAGGTGATGACAATACATGTGCTGTGTCCCCTCTCTATCGGCAGCAGCATCTCTGCCACCTGTGTGCTCTGCATTTAAGGGCCAGGGGACAGATTTCCGCCCGACCTAAACAACCCGGCATGGGACATGGGAAAGTGTCACATAGAATGCTCATGTCGATGTACATCAAATCACAGAGGAGTTTCAAAAGCAGCAAGCCACACAAACAACGAGTGTGAACATGGCCCCTGTGGGGAGCTGCACCCTAAAATCAATAATAAGACAACTACCAAACAAGGCTGCAAAATCTGAGCATAGAGTTAGCCAGCTATCAACAACTGACTGCTTCCACCTATAACCTGTCCCTGGAATGCACTATATCATGTGGCTAATTTCCTTTTTTAGTTCTTTACTGTTTTACTACTTTGCCTTCCTACTGTTTCCTCACCAGCATTCATTATACAATTCACTATGCTGCATATTTCATCTCCAAAGCATTTCCAATACTCAAGTTACAAGTGACAGAACGATTTTAGAGAAGTTGATTCGCTTTGTGTATTTTTTGTATGCAAATTTAGCTGGGTGGACATGCATTAGCATGTTGACTTTGTGAGCAAACACTGAGCATGTGTGTGAAAATGTTGAAACAACATCCAAGAAAAGCTTCTGATGTATGTTGTATTTACCAAAGATCTCCTTAGGGATCTGTTTACACAGTGGAGGTTTGATTGAACTCATCAAAATACAGGCTGTCCATCACAGTGGGTTCAGCTAACCGAATTATAAATCTAGATGTGTACAACTGCCAACCCTAGTGATGTGCATCCACCCACATGTGGCCTTTTGAACTCTTTCTCTATTTTATCTGCTCATCCTGATTATAACTGTGTGCCTGTCATTGGTTTTTACCTGCGTGCTTATGCTTGCAAAAATATGTATGTTGGAGCTGGCCTTTTAGATACTTGTCACGAAAGCATAAGAACTGGAGTTTAATCCCCAGGAACCATATTTTAAATGTCCAGATGTGGTGGTTGTGCACATGTAGTCCCAGAGATGGAACTTTGAGCCAATGTGAGACTATCTCACATTGCTCCTGAGGAACAATATCCAAGGTTGACCATCGAATAAATTAGATCTTTTAAAAGAATTATTTTATTTATCTTATGTATAAGAGTATACTGTAGCTGTCTTCAGACACACCAGAAAGGGAATCAGATCCCACTACAGATGATGGTGAGCCACCATGTGGTTGCTGGGAATTGAACTCAGGACCTCTGGAAGAGCAGTCAATGCTCTTAACCACTGAGCTATCTCTCCAGCTCCTAGAATTTTATTTTTGAGATTTTAGTCTTTTTGGAGTTTGTGCTTTGGAAATTTTCACCTTTAAGGATTTCAACATTGAAGATGATAGCTTATGGAGATATGCATTTAGGATGGGCTCACAACTCTTTGGGGAGCCCTCTAGCCAAGATCGGAGGTTCTTGGAAAGGGATAGCACATCACCCCTGACCCCTGCAGCTTTTGGTGACTGGTGGGGAGCACATCTAAGGGACAAACACTTGGGCTGTGAGATTCAGAGAAGTAGCCTGGGCTCTTTCAGGCAAAGAGTATATGAGCAAGGGACTTCCATGACTGCCACATTGTCACAAAGGAAGCGTCAGGCCACAGATGAGAGCCACAAACAAGCCAAAGACATTTTAGGGATAAATGGTTGACCAGTTAGTTGTATTGCCTAGTTTTGTGTGTCGACTTGACACAAGCTGAAGTAATCACAGAGAAAGGAGTTTCAGTTGAGAAGATGCCTCCATGAGATCAATCGGTAAGGCATTTTCTCAATTAGTGATCAAGGGGGGAGAGCCCCTTGTGAGAGGTACCATCTGTGGGCTGGTAGTCTTGGGTTCTATAAGAAAGCAGGCTGAGCAAGCCAGGAGAAGCAAGCAAGCCAGTAAGCAGCATTCCTCCTTGGCCTCTGCATCAGCTCCTGCTCCTTGACCTGCCTGAGTTCCAGTCCTGACTTCCTTTCATGATGAACAGCAGCATGGAGGTGCAAGCTCAATAAACCCTTTCCTCCTCAACTTGCATCTTGGTCATGATGTTTGTGCAGGAATAGAAACCCTGACTAAGACACCAGTGCAACAGGCCCATGGTGTCAAATGATTCCCTCTGCTTTTGGGGGATGCTGATTTGTCAATCAGGGTGTCCCAGCATCTTTTTCTGACTTTACACCAGCATTTCCTCTCAGCTCTTAATGGCTCAGGAAGGGCAAGGTGAGGGGGCTGGGGCAATGGTTAAAATTATCCTTGCTGATCTCTAGAGGGTCCTATCCAAGGTCCTTGTTTCCATCTGGCTCTGGTCCATTTGCAAAGTCTCTACTCTCATCTGATCCAACCACAAGGCTGCCAAGGCTCCAAGTTTATGGACTACTCTGAGCTTTCTTGAACCTGTTGAGAGACTATTCTTTATTCCTTCTGGCACCCCATGACTGGGTGTAGGAGCTTGAACAGGCTCCAGTATTTGAACACTTGGTCCCAATTGGTGACACTGTTTTTGTTTGTTTGAGGCAGGGTCTCTCTCTCTATGACTATCCTAATTCACTATGGAGACCAGGCTGTCTTCAAGCTTATAGAGATCTGCCTGCCTTTGCCTTTGCCTCTGCCTTCCCAGTAATAGGATTAAAGTTGTGCACCATCACACCTGATCAGTGGGTGGCATTGTTTGTGGAGGTTTAGGAGGTGTCGCCTTGTTGGGAAAGTGTGTCAGTAGAGGCAGTTTTGAGAGTTTAAAGCCCTGTACCGCTTTCAATTCACTCTCTGTGCTCTGTGCTTCTGTTAGAAGACAGGAACCCTCTCAGCTTCCTGCCCCTGGCGCTATGCTTCTACTTGCTGTTAAACATCCCCACTACGATGGTTACTCATCCCTCTGAAACCCTAAGCCCAAATACACCCTGCCCTTCATAACTGTTTCTGGTTATGATGTTTTATCACAACAACAGAAAAGTAATCAATACACCAGGACAGTATTGGAAGCCTACCTGCCCAGACACACAAGGAAAGAGTGAGTCACGTTCTTGGCTAACCTAAGATCTACTCAGAAACAAGGCTGTGTATATTTCTGTTTGCCTGGGGTTCTCCTGACACTCCTTTCCAATTATCTGCATCAGAATTACAGACAGCCTGGTCTCCATAGTCACCTTGGACCGCCACACACCCTGGACAAGCGTCCTGTCTGTAGTATTTCTTGCATACCTCCAGCCACAGGGAGCTTGCTATTTCAAAGTGCTGCAGTGTTGCCAATTGGTGGAAAGCTCTCTCAGCTAAATTAATGCAAACTTGGCTCTGGTCAGGCCTAGGGTGGACCACAGTGATTCTGTTACCACATAGCTCTTATCTCTCTGGGGGTGGCAGCATGCCCACCCCACCCCACCCCCTTCAGCAAACAAGTACAACCTGCTCTCCACACCCTGATAAACAGGCTCCTGTTTCCTTCCCCTGGGGCCTTCTGCTGAGTATTAGACAGTCCCCAGGAGCAGAGGCCTCTATGTGGTCTCCTGTGGTACCTTGGGTGAGCCCAGAACCTGAGATATACACTGTCTTAGGAAAACAGCCTGTGATGATTAAATATTAGAGATGTCTGTCACAGAGATTGAGATTCAACTAAAATTCAACCACAGCAGCATTAGCAGGACTCAAGTTCAGGTCCTGGACAGAGCTGACCCAGACGGAGACTACTAGAAAAAGCCAGTTAACCTTGGCTGGCTTATGTTGCTCCCCTAAGTTTTAGAGGCCACATTTAGAAAGAGCAGTATCACACTAGTATGTGTTCTCCCTGGTCAGGCAGGAGTTGAGAAACAGCACAAGTGCTTGTGGTGTGCACTTTGCTAAGCTGTACAGAGGCCATCTGTTACTATTTTTACCCAGACTTCAGCCTGCAGGGCTTATTCTAATTGGAAGAATAGACAGACACAGGTGACCAATTGTGGGTAATGGTGATTAGAAACATGTAAACCTTGTGGGAATATTCTAACAGAGGAAGGAAAGGCCTCCAGTGTTAATAAGGGAGACTGAGAGGAGCAAGTCAGTAGACTGAGGAAAGCTGCAGACCATCAGAAGGGAGGGAGGCTGTAGAATTCCAGGCTGTGGATTTCTGTGGTGGGCAGAGCTCAGGCATGTTCTAAGTAAGCAAGCAGCACTTACAAAGGCCCAAGCCTCACACCTAGGCAACCTGGCAGTAGTACCCTTGCTTTGGGATATCAGAGGACTGAAAACATTACTATAAAGCATAAAAAGTAAATAAAGGTGGGGATGTTGCCTGCAAAGCATAAATCTGGGCTGGCTCTTTTCTGCTGACTCTGGGTGTGAACGGTAAGTAGCAGTGTATTCAGGGTGGCAGGCTTATGTGCTGTCCAGGTGTTGGAAGTCTGAGGACTGGTAGAAAAGTCCTCTAGCACAGGAAGGCCTGGCCATGGGAGCAGAGTGCAGGCTGTGCACTGAATTGGTCTGGGTTCAAGTCTAACCTGACCTCCTGGAACCCTTCCTTACAGAGTTACTGAGACTAGTTGGACCAGGTGTGGCACACAGCTTTAATCCCAACACTCAGGAGACAGAGACAAGTGTGTCTATATGTGTTTAAGGTCAACCTGGTCTATACAGTAAGTTCCAAGACAGCCAGAGCTAATTAAAGAAACCCTGTCCCCTTCACCTACCCCCCCCCAATCTATGTAATTAAGCAATGCTAAGCTAGATGAACAAAGGCTATATGGAGCAATGGCATCTGACACACTCTACCTCAGAGATGTCCACTCTACATGGACCCACTAGTTCCTCCAGAAAGCCACACTGTTAAGACAAGGTGGGAAGACCTGTACTTTCTACTCCATTCTAGTGAGACCTTGGATGAATAGCTGACCCTCTCTGGGCCTCCGTTCTTTCACTTGTAAGACAGGGACAGTACTCTACAGGACTGTTCTGAGACTAGAGGCGACATCTTGGTGCAAGGCCCAGTATGGTGTCAACAAGTTAGGCGCTACCCCAAGCAGCTCATCTCGGCTTCCTTAAGGCTCCTCCAGCACTCCCTGTCTCTCCCCCCTTCCCCATTCCCTACTCATTTCCTGGAGGAAAAAAAAAAAGACAAATTGGCTTCATGCTTTCCCAGAGATAAGCAAGTATTGTCTTGTTGAGCCCGTTCTGTGCCCACATGGTCTCTGTCAAGAGCAGCTGGTGACACAAACCTGCTGAGATGGCAGGTCAGTAACTGTTAGGTATGGAGCAATGGGACCCTCTAAGGGCTGTGCCTGAGCAGAATGCTTTGGGAGTTAGCTACCCACTGCTGCAGAGCAAGTGACCCGAAACTTAGCAGCTTCAAATGACAAATATGTATCATTCCAGTTTCTTCAGCTCGTCAGTCCAGCTATGGGTCAGCTGGAGGCTTCTGCTTAGAAGGCTGCAGACCAGACTGGGCTGGGGATGGACACCCAAGGCTCTTCTGGAGGTGAGACTCAACTTTCAAATACAAATAGTTGTCGGAAGGTCGCAGAGGACACACGTCCAAGATGTTGCATGTAGCTGCTGTCAGGCTTTGGTCTCTCTCCACAGGGCCTCCTGTTAGGCTTGTGTCCCCCCATGATATGACAGACCATGGGGGGGGTGTTTGTGTGTGCATGCATGCATGTGTGTGTGTGCATGCATGTGTGTGCGTGTATGTAAGAGAAAGATGGAAGAGAAGGATGTTCTCAGAGAGGAGACAATGTAATAGACAAGTTCAGAGAAGAAAAACAGATTCACAGATGGTCTTGGGTACTCCTTTTCCGTTGGCTAAGTTCTGTTCATTACAATCAGGTAATTAGATAAGGCCCATCCTCACAGAGACAAGTGTATATCTCCCAGAGATTATCTGGAGCAGTTTACAGACTGCCTGACTCCATGGGGCTGGGGAGTGGGAAGAATAACTCTTTTTAGTACAACTTTCTTCTATGCAATAGATAGAGCTGAGCCAATGCTGGCTCCTGTGTAGTCTCCTCCCGCCACAGCTTAGAGCTCCTGCACTGTATCCTCCATGAAATGAGCATGCAGCCCAGGCCAGCTGGCCTTAAGGAACGCATGTGGATGAATAGGGCTGAGCTCTACACTTGCATGTGCAGAGTCTTAAACTTAGATGTGCAGGGTAGGATGAGGCTGGAATTGTGATTCCACTAAGGGAGCCATGGGTGAAAGGAGCAAAAATCGATCATCAAACCACGAAGAACCCCAACTAAGGTCATAATGTCTGCTTTCAGATCCATTCTTCTATCCAGACATGGTAAAATACCCTATGATTCCAGTGCTCAAGGGACAGGAGAATCACACGTTTAAACTACACGTTATGTAGTGAGATGAGACTCTTCTCAAAAACAAAGAAACCACTGCCCCGATTCTTCCACCGGCCTGGAAGGAAGGCATTCATTAATGCATTCACTCATTCACTCACTCATTCATTCATTTCGCACTCATATCTTTCCTCAGCCCCTGTTCTGTTCAAGTTCCAGTCTCTGTAACAGGAACAAGCCTCTGAAATAGGTGTAACCAACTCCTCTGCACAGGTGCAGAAACAAAGACTCAAAGAAGCCAAAACAAACAAAACACCTCTGTGGACTTGCACAGCCTTCAGGATGAAGCCACACCCTATGCCCATTTAGGGCACCTGCTGTCACTCCACAGCTTCCAGAACAGCCTCTCTAGACAATCCCAGCTTATATGATGGCCATAGTATTCGCCTCTGCCTTACACACCCTCAAGCATCACACTGCCCAGCACCTGCCTTGTGAATATGTGGTGGATATGTGGTGGATATGTAGATATGTGGAGGATATGTAGATATGTGGTGGATATATAGATATGTGGTAGATATGTGGATATGTTATAGATATGTGGAGGATATGTGGTGGATATGTGGAGGATATGTAGATATGTGGAGGATATGTAGATATGTGGTGAATATGTGGAGGATATGTAGATATGTGGTGGATGTGTAGATATGTGGTGGATATGTAGATATGTGGTGGATATGTGATAGATATGTGGAGGATACGTGATGGATGTGTGAAGGATATGGGGTGGATATGTGGTAGATATATTTTCCATGGCTCATTTCTTATTTAATCTTATATTAAAATTAATTCCCAAGCTAAATAAGGAGGCAAATGCCTGAAATCCTTTTACTTGAGAGGCATAGCTAGGAGAATTTATGGACATTCAAGACCAATCTTTTATACTTAGTGAGCTAGAGGCCATTCAGGGCTATACGGCAAGACCCTGTCTCAACCAACCAAAGGGAAAAAAAGAAAGAAAGAAAGAAAGAGGGAAAAAAGGGGGGAATAGTTTCCAACATTCTTAAAAATTAAATTTTGACTATGGGGATGTGGCTCAGTTGGTATAGTGCTTGCCTAGCATTCATGAAGCCCTGGATTTGATCCCCAATTCCATTTAAACCAGGTGTGGTGGTGCACATTTGGAGTCCAACATCCATCAAGGAGACAAGAGAGTCAGAAATTCAAGATCATCATTGGTTAAACAGCAAGCCTGGGCTACATGAAACCCTGATTTATGAGAGGGGTTCTAGAGAGATGGCTCAGTCATTAAGAGCATTTGCTGTTTTTCTAGAGGACCCAAGTTCAGTTTCCAGCACCCAAACTAGGTAGCTTGCAATTGTCGGGGATCTGATGCCCTCTTCTGGCCACTATGGGTACCTGCACTCGTGTGTGCATACCCACACAGAGATACACATACACATATAAAATTTTTAAACTTTAAATTGTTGGAAACTTCAAGTGTTTTGCTTTTATGTGAGGCCCTAGCTGGCTGGTCCCACCTATGGAGCCTTGCCAGTGAGAGCATGGCTCAGCCACTCAGACAACATTTATCTTCTACCCACTTCTGGTCTTTGCCAGCCCAGATTACTCCTGACTCCCACCGGCACTTGAGTTTGCAACTCCAGAACACAAGTTTGATCCCAATCTCTTCCTGACTGCTTCTTGGCTCTATGAGGTCCAAGCATGTTGTCACAGGGTCCCAGGGAACATCAACTGTCAGCACTTGAGAATAAAAAGCCACTTGGGCAGTTTGGGAAGATGACCCAGTCTATCAGCAGCTGGGGGGTCAGCAGAGTATGTAGTCTCAGCTGGGCCCAGTGTCTTCTGGGCTGGGCATATGCTTAGTCGAATGCAGCTCAGCTTGAGGACTGCCTCTCCAGAGACCACTGAGGACAGGACAGGGAGAAATGACATCAGAATCCAGCCTGTGGTGAAGATGGAATTTGTCTCTGGCTCACACAAGGGGAGTGATAATGTGTTTGCCAAAGAGCTGGAAGGAGTAACATGAAGGAAGGCAGGTAGAGGAGGGAGCCTTGTCTGCGGCTCCTCAGTGCTCCCCACCACATCAGGCCTCAGTCTAGCCCAGCACCTTCCTGGCCTGGCTGGAGGTGGTGGCTGGAGAGGAGAGGTCACCCTGGGACTGAGGCTTGGCAGGTGCACCATTGATTGGGCAAACTGTATTTTCAGTCCTTCTGGCAGAGGGACTGGTCTCTAGAAGCAGAAGGAGACAGACTCAGCCCTGGAGCTGGAGGCCTGAAGTCACTTTGTGGGTGTCTTGGAATGTATCTCCGCTTCTCTGTACTTTCTGTCATCTATCCCTTTCTGATCCACCTCAGATCCCCCCACATCTTTCTGACTCTCAGGGTCAGCACCTCTCTTGGTCTAGAGGCGCTTTCAAAGGACTTCCCGCTAAATGCGCGGGAATAGGGGGTGGGGCACAACGCACGAACTGATTGCTCAGCCAGCTGCAACCAGCAGGGGACGCTAGCGAACAAGTTCTGAGGGGGCGTGGCGGAGGCGTGGAGGGGCGTGGTCTCAAAGTCAGCCGACCAATAAAGGCGGCGGCGCGCGGCCTAGGTATCGCTTCCTGGGTCGTACGACCTTGCTTGTGTCTGCTCTGAGTTCTTCCGCGCGCCCTCGCCCGACCCGTGACAGCGATGCTAGCTCTGCGCTGCGGCCCCCGCCTGCTCGGTCTGCTCTCCGGCCCGCGCTCCGCGCCGCTGCTCCTCCCCACAACCCGTACCTGCAGCGACGGCGGAGCCCGCGGCGCGAATTCTTCCTCCCGGAACCCGCTCGTGTACTTGGACGTGGGCGCCGATGGACAGCCGCTCGGCCGCGTGGTGCTGGAGGTGAGGCTTGGGCATAGGGAAAACTGGACTTCCCGGGCCCCGTACTGTGCCTAGCACACCGGGTGACCTTGGGCCTCAGTTTCCCTTTCTCAAAAGAAGCAGCATCAGCTTGGTCCGTACCAGGGCTCTTCAAAAACCTGGGGTGGGGTGTGGGAGGGGGCTGATGTGGAGGAAAAGGTCAAGGTCAGATCGTGTTGATTGACAGCCCACTGACCGACCAGGACCGACGCTGGGCCTCCTAGAACTCTCTGCGTCCAATGTTGGACCCAGAGCTCTGGGGTCGGTGTCTGAGGTCCAGGTGTTCCTCGGTGCTCGCGTGGTGACCTGAGCTCGCTCGGGATTCACCCCCCGGGCCTGGTTACCTAAGAGGAGGCACGGGGAATGTAAGTGAGAAGGTTCTGGACTGGAAGTCCAGGCCCTCTCCACTCTTTAAGGATGACTCTCAGCATTAGCTCCTGTTCTCTCCTTAAAAAAAAAAAAAAGTAGAAAACAGTCACCAAGGTATCAGGAGGAGGCCCTAGGAACCTTTGGACTTTTCTGCTTTGAACAAAGGTACCAGTTAGTGTTGACTGACGAGCGATTGGGGGAGGAGGACTTGCATTATTATTATGCCTCAGTTTCCTCTTTGGGAAAATGAGGAGTACCTCCCCAACCCCATTTGGTGAAGATGGATTCTTAAGAGAAGCTGAGAGGCAAGAGGCAGGTTTCGATGAGGCTATACACATTCCTCAACTGTCCCCTTCTTCCCTTCTGTGATCCTCAGTTTCCCCCTGCACTGAGGAACATCAGTTGGTTCTGATGTGATCCTCTCAGTCCAGGGATTCATGCTGAGGGCCTCCAGCTGACAGTTCTGCCCGGAAGTGGGCCAGGATGGCACTAGTTTCTTCTGATAAGAAACTGAGGCTGTCTCAAGCAAGCCTTGGTTGGGTTCAGGAAGCAGCTGCCAGAAATGATAGCTGCTTTGGCTGTTCCTAGGAGGGTTGGTGGTCATGGAAGGGAATGGCGCTGTGCTTCTTTGTCACGATGCCCTGGCCTCTGGGTGTGAATGGTGAGGGGGTTCTTTCCTGTACCTGCTTCCAGACTGACCATCCTTTTCTATTCCTTTTCCTTCCCCATAGTTAAAGGCAGATGTCGTGCCAAAGACAGCAGGTAAGGCCCATGTGGAAAGTGAGCCAGGCAAGGCTGATTGGCTTGTCGTGGAGTTGACTTACAACTCTGACAATGTGGGACTCTCAACTTAAACACAGCTGATGGATACCCCAAGGCAGCCTTTTGTCCCTCTCTGGATCTTGTTGTCAGCTCTGCTAACCAGTCCGAGAATAGCTAGACATCTCAGAACCAGGGGAAGGCCCATGTAAGTTCTCAGAGATCGCTCCCTCCCACTTCTCCATGACAGTACAAGGCAGGGTTAGGTAAAGTCTTTGGGCTCCTTGCCCTGTTATCCTGGCTAGCACAGCTTAGAGCTTAGAGTCTAGTCACAGTGCTTGCTACTGGCGTAAGGCAGGAAAGTACGTGATCAGGAATGGACTCAGGAAGAGGGGCAGGGTCTTTCCACACATAGCTCACCTGGGGGATTGGTGGGGAAGGGTGGCCTGCCCCTAACATGCCTCTCTCTCTTTCTTCAGAGAACTTCCGAGCGCTGTGCACTGGTGAGAAGGGCTTTGGCTACAAAGGTTCTACCTTCCACAGGGTGATCCCAGCCTTCATGTGCCAGGTAACAGGAACACGGCCTCTGCTGTGAGTGGATTGGGATCACTGCTAAGCAAGCTTGGCCCTGGTGCACAGAGGGGACCCAGCAGAGAACCGCTGGTGGGGGTGGACCTTGAGGCTTTGAAGGGCCGCCAGAGTTAGATTGCCTCTAATCTTGGTATTCCCTGTACCCTTGAGCACTAGGAATGGGCGAAGAGAGAGGGCGGGGATAAAATGGCTAAGTCATCATCACACGTGCCAGGACTCGGAGATGCCTTGCCCAGTGAAGGGACTAAATAACACATTTAAATGATTGGTTAAGTGAACACATTCTTTAGTCACGTGTTCTTCCAGTTTTACAGACATGTATGTATTGCTGCATCAAGTTTTGGGCTAGGTGTTGGCAGCGAAAACCTCATGGGCAGACTGAAGGTGGGAGATTGATGTGTGGAGACCAGAAGAGCTGGGGGCAGGCATAGATGCCATGGCCCCTCTGAAGTCCTTTCTGCCTGTTCTCTCCATTGTAGCCAAGCAGCAGTGGGTTGGGGCTGTGCCTACTGTCACTCTATAATGCTTGGTTACACATTGGGTATGACAAAGTGAAGGAGAGGCAGGCAGGGCTGTGGCTGTGGCTGAACCCAGTCAAGCCCTGTGACCTTCCTACTACAGAGGCTCCCAGCTCCACCTGGAGTTGGTGGATTAGGTAGGGTACTGGGGTGGGCAGCTGGATTCAGGAAGGGAGAAGCAAATTGGGAGAGCTCTTTATGGCTTGGCATGGTGGTCTCTGGAGGCACAAGCAAGGTGACTGGGGACACCTTATTGATATCAGTGGATGCTTCAGCTGTCTCAGAGAAACCACAGAATGGCCATGGCCAACAACTGAGCATAGAAGTGTCCCTATACTCTTTGGGAAAGAACTGCATGCAGGTGCTTCCTAGACTGCCTGGACTATAAAAGTTAGGACTTTCTTAAGCCCGCCCTTGCTCTGATTGATGACATGGAAATCTTTGCATCTATTAAAACCTTCAGGCAGTATAACTGGGCAGATTCTGGGCTATTCTAACACAACAATGCTGGCCTTAAACTACTTCCCAGCCACGTGGCTTGTTACCTGCCATCTTGGTGTCACCCTGGCACCTCCTTCTTCATTCGTGTCCCAGTGGCGACTCCCCTTGTCTCCTCTGAGACCCTCTCCCTCTCTCTGGGCACCAAGTCTGCCTTTTCGTCTTCTGCGGAGCTCCAGACTGTTCAGCTCTTTATTTTCGTCCATCAGAAGGTGATGGAGTATAGTATCTTACAAAATACTGAGTCAGGAGATGCTTCACAATAATGATAATACCAAAATCCAGACTGCAGCTAGAGTCTGGGTACAGAAGTAAGCAACTGAGTACACAGTGCACACAAACCTCCTCCAAAACTGAGCAAGCTCTGAGAAAAGTTCCCAGCCTCCATGGACCATGCGTGCGTCTACAAAACTTTTAGGCTTTGAGAGGGTGATGCTGGAGCAAAGAAGGGGATTCAGCCTGGGAGCTGGTCTTCTCCTCCTGCCTGGCTCTGAGAACAGGACCCCAGGTCACCTGCTTGTGGCCCTCTTAGGATTTGTGGGTTGAGAATCTGAACACTTCAGGCACGTTTCTTGAGGTTTACTGAAAAAAAAAAAAAAAAAACCTAGCTCAGACAAGAAGCATATTGATCAGAAACCAGACTTGTGACAGCATGGTTCCAGATGCAGAAGCTTGGTTTTAGTTTTGTCCAACTTATCTTAGTCACTAGATTGTTGTTGGTCCTTGAGAGTATTGGGGGCTGCCTTCCTTGGGGGCCCACTGTCCCCCTGCCAGCTGTGTGGTAATTACTCACAAGGTATTCTGTGTGCAGGCTGGCGACTTCACCAATCACAACGGCACAGGAGGGAAGTCCATCTATGGAAGCCGCTTTCCTGATGAGAACTTCACACTGAAGCATGTGGGACCAGGTTTGTGGGACTGAGCCCTCTCCAGTGCTCTTGGCTGTTCCATCCCATCTGGGTGCTGCCATGCCCGGCTGCCCAGAGAAGCTGTGGTCCACACTTGCCCAACATCCCATCATGCTCCTTCTGTTAGCATCCAGCAGCTCAGCATGTCTAGCTTATTGGGTTTCTCTAGAACTTTCTCATTTATAACTCTGTAAAAACCAGACTTTCTACTGTAATTCCAGCACTTGGGAGGCTAAGAAGGGGGAACCCAAAGGTCAAGGCCATCTTGGGCTTCACAGTGAGATTTGTTTCAACAAACAAAAAACAGACAGATTTCCTTATGGGGACTTGGTTGGGGAGCCTTTAAGCAGAGCCCAAGGCAGAGTGTGGGAGAGTCAAGCCATAGATGGGTTCCAATCAGCTCCCCCACTGAGACCCCTGGACTCTTTCCACCCTAGCATCCCCCACTGAGAGCTGGCAGTTAAGGCACACAAGCCCCAGGGACTGTGTCAGCACTGGTTCTCTGGTCCCAGGATCTGCAGGTTCACACGTTCCTTGATGGAGTGTGAGCCACCTGCTCTTCTAAGCAGCATCTCAGGTGATATGCCTCCTGGGTGACACAGCTTACCTCTGCTTGTCTTACAGGTGTCCTGTCCATGGCGAACTCAGGCCCCAACACCAATGGCTCTCAGTTCTTTATCTGCACGATAAAGACAGAGTGGTGAGTACGTCACACTGCAGGACCTCTGAGAAGGAAGCTAAAGGAGGTCGTAGTTGGGAGGGTGATGAGCAGCCGGACCGTCTGTTCCGGGCCAGTGACTTCCTTCTCACTGTGTGTCTGAGAAACAGGAAGGAATCGAGGCACAGTTTGTAGTTTTTTTGTGACTGTGTCCCACCTATGTGTCCCATTGGTGCTGTTGGCTAGAATTTGATTTGTGTCTTGCCTGCATGTACACAGAAGGGTTCCTCTACCCCACATTTGGGGAATGCTTCAGTAAGTGACCTACCTCATGGTGGGCTGAGTGGAATCTGCTTTGCCAGGCTTACCCTGGTGTTTCCTTGGCTTGCCTCCACCACAGAATGTGCTATGGAATCATGGGTATTGAGGCATATTTTCCTCATACACCATTAGCATGGCTGCACATGGCTCCCAGACCCCCCAGCCTCCTTTTCCACAGGCCTGTGCTGTCTAGGAATGCCTTTTCCTAGGTAAAACTTCTACTAAGCAGCACTTTTCTCTGCATAGAGTCCTGAGTGTTCCAGACCTCAGGTCCCTGGAGGTCAGAGGCAACAGATGACTGAGAAGTTTAGAAAACCTGAGTCCACAACTTTAAGGAAATCTAAATGATAGGATGACAGGCCACACAGGGCTGCCAGGACCAGGCATGTTGTTGCTGGCCCCATCTTCTTTGCTCCTTCCATGGAGGTGTTAATGGGCCTTGCAGTTCTGCCCCAGGCCATCATCATTCTTAGCTTTGCTGGAACTGAGCCAAGTCCCTGTTCTGTTCTTGGAACTCACAAATCATGATCTGCTCAACACCTCCAGGCTTCTCACACTTGTTCTGGTGCTCAGTTTGCCGTAGTCTGTTGCACAAATGTCTTGCTTTTTTGAGTTCTCCAATGCCCATCATTTTCCTGGGCAGAATGAGAATAACCCACTTCTCATAGGGAAGGTCACCAAGAATCAGATCAAGCTGCCAGGACAAAGCCCAGAGTGACAGAACTTGTCCTGGGAGCCTGGAATCCACTGGAGTGCAGTTGGAGAACTCACAAATTGTGATTAAGCTTTGGGGGTAGGGGGTGTTCCTTTGAGAATTAGTTCCTTTGGCAAATAACTCTGTGCAGAGTGGCCAGGGTGCTGGGTGTTTTCTCACTTGGCTCAACCCTCCCCACAGGCTGGATGGCAAGCATGTCGTGTTCGGCCATGTCAAAGAGGGCATGGATATTGTGAAGAAAATAGAATCTTTTGGCTCAAAAAGTGGGAAGACATCTAAGAAGATTGTCATCACAGACTGTGGCCAGTTGAACTAACTCACAGCCAAGGTGCTAGGACAGCAGCAGGCATCTATGTCTTGATTCACCCAGGTACTCCAAAAAACAGTTTGTACCCACTACTACTGAGTATGAGGAAGGCCACTCAGGCACATGGTCCTCCACAGGACCAGGCTGCTCTTGACTGTCCATCCTTCCTCAGATCCCATTTCTGGGCATCAGTATGGCCATCTTTTTGGGCATCAGTATGGCCATTGGGCCATGTACCCTCAGCAGATGTCCCTGTGATCGCCATTCGTGTGTGCCTTGGACATTGGTAATGCTGACTAGTTAGTCAGGGAAGGCTCCTGACTTTTTCCTTGACCTGTGGGGGCAGCAGTTGCTATTTAATGTTGTCTTCCTCTTTGCAATAATTTAACAAGA
This sequence comes from Rhynchomys soricoides, assembly GCA_019843965.1. Taxonomy (NCBI): domain Eukaryota; kingdom Metazoa; phylum Chordata; class Mammalia; order Rodentia; family Muridae; genus Rhynchomys; species Rhynchomys soricoides. Next base: position 1,886,644 of record JADRCH010000236.1, read on the forward strand.
TCTCATAGAAACAAAGCTGTGACACTAACTGCACTGTCCTAAGTGTGACCTGAGTTGGCACAAGCCACAAATACCCTACCACCACCACCTCCCAGCCTGGCTACTGAAACATAACTCGGGGCTCTTGTGAAAGTTCCAACATCAATGCCTTTCCTCCTGGTCACTGTGAATCCTGCTGATTGGCTGCTGTGATCTTTGAAGGGAACCTGTGAAATGGAAGCACCTGGACCTGGGAACAGACCTGTGAGCCCGGTTTGTCTGCTCAATGTGAATCCCTATGTTGAAAACTTAGAGAAACTGCCCGAATTCATGCAGTCCTCAAGAGGGAAGTGTTTTCTGGCAGGCTTTGCTTTTTTTGAATGTTGAATAAATCCAATCTATCAATAGTATATATGTAAAAGATTTCTGGAACAGTCCTTTTTGTTCATCTCAAATGAGATAAATAAATCCTATTTTCTATAAAATGTCTGGCTCTGGTTTTAGAATGAAATTTACATGTTTGGGGCTTGTTTGTTTTGAGACAAGGTCTTGCTGTATGGTCTAGACTGGTCTAGAACTTGCTATATAGCCTTGGCTAGCCTCAAACTCTCTTGATCTTCCTGAATACTATTGGGATTACAGGCATGTAACATCCAGCTGGAGCCAATCTTTGAGTTACTATGCATCAGGTTCTATGGTTTGAACTGTTGTTTGTTTTGTTGTTTTATGATGCTAGGGCCTTTGTGCACACAAGCCACACCCTCAGCTTTATGCTAAGGAAATCCGTGTAAAACATTCCTTGTAATAATCCCAGGTACTAGCTCAGAGACCAGTGAGAGCATCCTTGTTACCATCTGTGCTGTAGGGATGATCCAGACAGGATCACAGTCTGCACAGCCCCCACCAGGAGCACTACCTCTAGGTGAAGTCCCAGCTTTGCTTAATGATCTACTTCAGTTTCTCTCAGCTACATAATGTGTTTATGACACCTAGGTCTGGAATTGGGTGTGATCCATGTGAGGTGCATGGTCTTGGGCCTGATGTGTCATTGTAGCTCTGGGTAATGACTGACAAGAGAGTGACATTTCCCATGTGTCACAGATCCTTAGGAAAGGGGGCTTGCCTAAGCAAGGAGCTGAGATCACCAAAGGTTTGAGGTGGGTTTCCCTCTTCATGCTGGGCCACTGATGTGGAATTCTTCATTGCTGAATTCTCAGGGAAGACAAGATTGGGGCAAGCACATGACTGAGTTTTCTTAGGTGGGAAGGGACATAGCAAGTAGCAAGTCAGTAGCTCCTGGAGAAGAGAACTGAGCTCTGGCTGGGGTGAGTATTGCATTCATTCCGTATAGAATCCCTGAGTCAGGTGATGTGGAGTTACGTTACGGGTGGGCCTGGTCATTCTGATGTCATAGTGGTTAGGCTGAGTCTTCAGAGTCTTAGAGTTTCCATGAAGTCAGAGCTCAGCTACTTGAGTTGAGAGTTTGGTTGGAATAGTAGTTAAAGCAATTTTGGGAGCAGCAGGCGTCCTCAGAACGCCGGGCTGAGATGGTGTGGACCCTGCACAGGAACTCTGCGCCTGTGTCCACGAGACTCTGCAGTTCTTTCTACAGCAGGGCTGCTGAGGGATTTCGCTTGAGAAGCATATCTCAGCTGACTGATAACTGATCATGTTCATGCAGTACAACAGCTTACAACTGAGGCTACAGGCTGGATGGTGATTAACCTAGAGAATGTGTCAGGCAGTTGGCAAAGGGCAGAACTCTTGAGTTCTTGGTAGTACAGAAAGTACACATGGGCTTCTTAGACGGATCATTACCTAAAATCTTCAGGTCACACCGGTACTTTACCACTGACCTAGGACCCCAGCCCCCTCACCTCACCTTTTTGTTTAGTTGTAGGCTAGATCTACATTGTCCACAATGGCCTTGAAGTTACTCTGTAGCCCAGGCCAACTTCAAACCTGTGACTCTTTTTGCCTTAGTCCCTTGACTAGCTGTGATTATAGGCCTGGCCCCAGCCCCTAGTCACTTTAAGCAAGGTGCTTTAAAAGTATTTTAAGAACATCTGTCTATTTGTAAATATATACATGCACGCGCACACACACACACACACATATACACACACTCACTTTAAAATTTATTTTTTTTTCTGGTACAGGTCAAAGATGTGTTGTGTCTTGAGTTGCCTGCTGACCTGGGGCACTCCAGGCACCCATGACAAGTCAAAAGGAAAGCCATCCCTCCTTGAGCTGTGACTGCCTCCTGTCAATTTCTGAGGGGTCTCAGAAGGTGGAGGGCTTGTGTTTCCTGAGGATGTGTGTTCTATCTCCACTCAGTGGAATCTAGGGGTACAGCAAGCATTCGAGAATTTTCTAGAAACCACTCCCTAAAGGCAAAGGCAGGGTCACCCTCTGCAGCTCTCAGCAATTTTCAGAAGCCTAAGCCAGGTTTTGGGTTTTTATGTGCAGCACCTTTTTAAGTAACACAGGAAATCCTGGCTTGTTGCTTGCCAGTAAGCCCTCAGGACCTACATCAGTAGCCCTCAGTACCTAATTGTGTGTGTGTGTGTGTGTGTGTGTGTGTGTGTGTGTGTGTATCAGTAGCCCTCGGCACCTAATGTGTACATCAAGTGGTGAGCCTGCATGTGCTTCCTAGACGGCATAAGATGTGACACCTTATGTTTTTCAAAAATCAAAACATCAATTTTCTGAGATGCTCGGTAGCTTTTTAGAATGATTTCACTGAGGTAAAAATTTGCATATAGTAAAAATCACACAGTTTAATTGCACCATCAATAAAATTTTGAAAACCACATCCACTGATTAATGAGCATCAGTGAAGACACAAAACCTTACCAGCTTTTCAGAACCTTCCCTATACATCTTTCCAGGCAGCCACCGAGTTCTAGTACCACACGATGACCTTTGCCTGTTCTAGGACTTCACGTGGAAATGAGGTAAGAGGCACTTTTTTTGGACCTGGCATCTCTAGCATAGTGTGTGTGAGACTCTTAACAGCGTCTTTCAACCTGTGGGGTCCAACTACCCTTTCACATGGGGTCACATAGCAGCCATCCAGCATATCAGATATTTACATCAGGATTCACTATAGTAGCAAAATTACAGTTATAAATAATTTGTGTGTGTGTGGGGATCACCACAACATGAGGAACTGTATTAAAGGATCATGGCATTAGGAAGGTTGAGAGCCATTGCTCTAACACATCTGGGTTCTGCAGGATTTTGCTTCATGAAAAGCCATTTCTGCAGATGTTCCAAAGCTGTAATAAGGCCTGAAGCCTGGGACTCCCAGGATCCTGGAAGAGCATATAGATCCTGAACTGCTTTCTTGAGACTGGATCTCACGCCTGAGCTGGCTTTAAACTCCTGCACTGAAGAGATCATTTTGCTTCAGCTTCTCAAATAGCTGGGATTGTGGGTGCATGCTGAAGGACACAATAAAAGGCACTTTGCTCTTAAGTCATGTGTGTGTGTGTGTGTCTGTGTGTGTGTGTGTGTGTGTGTGTGTGTGTGTGTGTGTCTTGTACTGGGGACCAAACTCAAGGCCTTATACCAGCATTCTAGCACTGAACTATAACTTAGCCCAGCTGGAGCCTACCAAATGCAAAACCAACTGTGCTTTAATCCAGGGATGCTAGGCTGGTTTAACATCAGAAAAATCAATTAGTATAACATTGTAACTTCATATACACACACTATTAGAATAAGACCCCAAAGTTACAGGATTTTGACAGACAGAAGAAACATTTACAAAACATAGAAACATAGTATCAAGTTCCCGTCTAAATACTTATCCTTATACCCATAGGCAAGTGCAAACCTCAGCCTCAGCCCTAAAGCCTCTTTGTGCAGTCATAAAGGATGTCAGTTAATTCAGACTCACAACAGCTCAGAGTACAGAGAAGAGGTGACCTTGATGTTGGAATGCTCAGCCTTAAAGGGTGCATCTGTGTTTCGCACTCTCCCCACTAGGCTCAGGGAACACATGAAAGATGAGACAGAAGGATTATAAAAGCCAGAGGTGTTGTGTTGGAATGTGGTGTCATTTTGAGATAAAAATGGTGAGGTGAGGGCCAGTGACGGCTCTATAGGTAAAGCCATGCCACCAAGCCTAATGACTTAACTTTGGTCCTTAGGGCCTATATGATGGAAGGACTGCCTTCAGCCAGTTGTCTTTTGACCTTCAGACCTGTATTGTATGACATTTGTGTGCTTATAACACACATACACAATAGATTTTTTTTAATAGCTCAGTTGGCTGAGTGCTTTTTTCTCTTTTTCTTTTTGATACTTTATTTACATTTCAAATGTTTTCCCCTTTCCAGGTCTCCCCTTTAGAAACCCCCTATCCCATTCCCCCTCCCCCTGCCTCTATGAGGGTGTTCCCCCACCCACCCACCCACTCCTGTCTTCCCTCTCTGGCATTCCCCTATACTGGGGCATCTAACCTCTCAGGCCCAAGGACCTCTCCTCCCACTGATGGCCAACAATATGTGGCCAGCACCATGGGTCCCTCCATGTGTATTCTTGGGTTGGTGGTCCAGTCTCTAGGAGCACTGGGGGGCCTAGGCCAGTTGACACTGTTGCTCCCTCCCTATAGGGCTGCAAAGTCCCTCAGCTCCTTCAGTCCTTTCTCCAACTCCTCCACCTGGGACCCCACGCTCAATCCAACAGTTGCTGTGAATTGAATCATGGGTATTCCGAGCTTTTGGGCTAATATTCGTTTAAGTAGATAAAAATTTTAAAGAGATATAAATGGCCAGTAAGCACATGAGAAGACACTACAAATCATTACTCATCAGAGAAATGCAGATCAAAACCACAGTGGGCTACTTCACACCCACTAGGATGCAAAATATAAAAAGTCAGATAGTACCAAGTGTTTGTAAGGATGTGAACGCACTTCCTCAGGTGATTAGAAAGAGTCACCATTTACCCAGGAGGAATGGAAACGTGTATCCATACAAAAAGTTGTGTGGATGTTTAAGCAGGGCTACAAATTCTGATTAAAAGTTAAGGACAACCTAAATGTCCATCTTCACCAGTTCAGGGGTATCCCTTAGGAAAGATTGTCATAGCTGGGCTTGTTGAAGGTTGACATTCCATTATAGAAGGAGGGGACAGAGAGAGTCATGGGACCCTTTTCCTGACTATCCAGCTGCTTTCCCTAACTGGTTGTGTGCAGCTCTGCCCTAATTGTACATGGCTTTGGGTCTCAGGAAAGGGCTGGGGTATAGGCTACAGAGGACTAGAAGAAACCCTCCACCTGTGAAGCGACAGGAAAACCATCAGTGTTGACACAGACCTTCCAGTGTGGCTGCTTTGGGTCACACAGACTCCTGTCCACAATTTCTCTCCTGTAGAAACAGGCTGCTTCCATCAGGAGGTCTTAGGTGGAATCAAACTCTGGTTTGTCATGGGCATTACAGGAGGAAAGAAGAGGCGTTATTTAGTTATTCCTTATGAGAAAATTCTTACAACCGCATATGGGTGTGTGAGTATCTTCAGAAGCCACAAGAGGGGTATCAGACACCCAGAGTTGTGTTCAGTTTTGAGCCACCAGATGTGGGTGTTGGGAACTGAATTCAGGCCCTCTGCAAGTGCAGCACTTACCCATCAAGGCATCGCTCCAGTCCCTGTGAGGAGTTTTCCTTATACAATGTTGAAAACATTTGGCTCTGGCATGGTTACATATGACCATGACCACAAGCATCTGATGTATGAATTGTATGCAATGTGAACTGTTTCCTACTAGAAATATGTCTTAGCAAGGGCTTCTAATTCTTTTAGTATGCAAGGTGCTTCGTCTGGGATCCTTCTGTCCTGGAAGATACTAACATTTGACCTACTTATGGGCTCTGTGGAGGGTCTCTCAGTGTCCCCTTTCGAAGTGTCTGACCCACATAAGCTTATTATGGTATTTAAAAAAAGAGTTATGCTCTGGTGGGGCTGAGTCTATGTAGGTACACTGCATGTATGAAAGTGCCTGTAGAGGCCAGAAGAGGGCGTCAGATTCCCAGGGATCAGAGTTACAAACAGTTAAGTTGCCTGATATGGGTGCCTGGAAATGAACCTGGCTCTTCCCTCTGTAAGAGCAGCAAGGGCCCCTAACTGCTAAGCCATCTCTCCAGCCCTAATTATGGTATTTCAATTCTCCTCAGACACAGGTAGGTGAGGGAGGGATCAGAAATTGAGAGTTGGTTTTGTTAGGATCCATGCACATGTCTCCATTCCAGATTTTAGGATCCATTCTTTATGTTCATTCACAGGAAAATCTCGAGACTGTAAATTTAAAAGACAATGAGGTCTCAGCCACCTACACAATTAAGGGTTTGTCTCATGTTTAGTAAAGTCAACCCAGTGTGTGCAAGAGTCTTTTCCCATCACAGAAGATTTTGAGTCCTCAGTCTGTAATGCGCTGAGAACTGAAAGGTGTACATGTTTCTTTTTCTTTTGGTAATCAATCAAGCATCCTCAAAAGAGCTCACCCACCACAGTCCTTTTGGTCATCCTTACTGTCATATGGTCAAGTACTATAGATAGCTGGCCTCTCAGGGTACATTCTTATCACCTAGGTGTCATCCTAGGATGCCATGATTAATTGTGATGTCACTGCCTGCTGTGGATTGCTAGCATACCATTTCCCACTGGCAGGTACTCCAGCGAGTCCTTCAGGTCCCAAGGCACAACCACACTCTGGAATCCAGTTTCTGTAGGGTTTTCCTGATACCACTCCTGGTACAAGTTGGGACCCAGCGGGAGATGGAAACAGCCCAATTGTTTGGACATGGAAAGCAATATCTGACAGGACAAGAGAATGCTGAAGATTCTTTCCCCAGGGTCTTCTGCTGATAGAGTACCCATCAAAGGAACACTCCTAGTGGCTAGACAAGTGAGAGAGGTCTGAGTGCTGAGGGCAGGTGACAATGAAGATAGCAAGGTTACAAAAGGGCGGGTCATCTGCAACCTGTTAGCACGTACATGCGCATGCACACATTTCTGTAAGCAAGGGAAGGAAATCTCCTGTCTTTTACAGACTAAACTTGCCTGCCAGCAGAAAATGGCAGCTCTCAGATTCAACCACCAGAGGACAGCAAAAGACCAGATAGTTAATACAAAAGGGAAACACACACACACACACACACACACACACACACACACACGCATGCACCTACCTCAACCCCCAAAGTATGGGAAATTGTGGTGGGAGAACAAGGAACACAGTTTGAAGTCTCTATGACATGCTGGGCAAGGGTTCTTTGCTAAAACCCAACAGGGAAACAGGCAGAGAATGGAATTAACAGGGTGTGTGCCTGGCAAAGGGAGAGGAACAGCCCGGTGGGCCAAGGAAAACTGACAGGTCCAAGGTTCTTTCTTCCCTGAGCAAGGCAGGAAGATGGCCTGCCAGTGGACAGGGCAAGTGAAGGATCATGGGGTCAGAACAAGGTGCAGGGGGCCTGGGAAAGGCCAATGGAGTTCAGGGCTGCCTGGGAAGGAGACCTGGGCTCTGTGGTCCCTTGACCTCTTTGAACCTTAGCTTCTTACCCCCACCCCCACCAAGTTACTCCAAGGACCAGAAGTGATGATGTGTATGAAATGGATAGCCTAGTGTCTGGCACACCCCACTATCTGCCTCTCTGCCACCTTGGACCCATTTGGCCCTGTTTGCCTTGGAGTTCACCTCTGACCCAGGAATGAAAACAGAAATTGAGAGGACAGCAGCACCAACCTGTTATCAGACTGCTCCAAGTCACTGCCATCTGTTTACCAGTCTCTCTTCAGAGCTCCCTATCCCCAAATACCAAGGCCAAGAGTTGTCTCATTTGGGCCAGGACACTCCAGTATCCAGTAGATGTGACCCCAATGACATCACAGCCAACAGGGTTCCTTCAACTGTGGAGGAGAATTCTGGCTGTGCTGGGCTCAGGGCCAGGGCCTGGCTTTTGTCCCTATCTCAGATCTCCCACTGCTGCTGAGGGACTTAAGGCCTGTGGGTCCACAGGAAGTTCATTTCCCTTATGTTCTGAAGCTTCCTCACTTCTGTGAGGAAGCATTGGTTAAGAGGGAAAGGGTGAAGCTTTCCTGGGTATCCTGGGGGTTACTCCCTTCCCTTGGTCAAGCCCTGCCACCAGAAAAGTGCACCATCCCAACCCACCCCACCCCCTCATCCCCCCAAGGGCTCTCAGACTGAGGCTGGCAGCTAGCAGGCCTGCTGTGTGAGTTTTGTGTGCTTGTGCATACAAGTGGGGGAGGGGTGGGAGAGAGGGTAGGGCGAGGGAGCCAAGACCTCTAACACCTCCCCTGGGACTCCAGCATCAGGATAGATGAGGGAGGAAGTGTTAAGGGGCCCTGAGCCCAGGACAGGCTGTTCCTAGCTGTGGCCAGAGTTGTGAGGGAACAGCCAGCAGGCTTAACTCCCTGAGAGGCAAGCCCACCCTCAGCCATCACCCTTCTCCGCCTCGGCTTCTGCTCTACCTGCCAGGGGGACAGGCTCAGGCACCCTGGCTAGCCAGTAGCTATTGGGATGCCCAACCCTGGTACTTTCAGGCCGTAGAGAACTGGAGTCAGGACACCTGGACACCAGTGGGGCCTGGTGGCTCATCTTACAGTGGATCTAACTCAATACCAGGGGACCAAGCCTGGCCCAAAAGAAGCTGATAATAGTTTGAGACCCCAGTACAGTTGTAGGCATCAGGACCCTCCAGCCTCAGTTGCTCTGCCTGTCCCACTGGCATATTCCCCTCTCCTCCAGCACCCTCTAGGACAGTTCGAAGGACTTGTGAGACTAGAAAGCCCAGAGAGATGCCAGAGTCTGAGGTGTGTGTATGTGTGTGAAAGGGGGCAACTTGAGGATCAAATCCTGCTTCTGCCACAAGCCCAGTTGGTGACATCAGGAAAGACTGTCCTTTCTGGGCACCCTAGCTTGTTCTTAGAGCTGGGCTGGCTTCTCACATCCCTCCAAACTCCCTTCTTAGTGGCTGCTGCTAGGCCCTTAGTGGCTCTGTCTCTGGACATGAGCACTAAGTCCAAACGGAAATCCTTCCTGTCCAGGGAAATTATTGGTTTCCACAGATTCGGGAAATGTCGAAATCCAGCCTGTGTTTGCTTTGAGTTTGTTTTCTTTTCATGGATCACAAAGTACCAAAGTACACACACATGCGCACACACACACACACACACACACATGTACACACACACACATGTACACACATGCGCGCGCACACACACACACACACACCTTGGGGCTTGATGGGGGACATGTAGGGAAGAGGCTGAGCCAGACAACTGGAAGCTTCAGGCTGGGCTCCTAGTGAGCAGATAGCACAGGGGTCCTGGGTTCAAGGCTCACTCCTCCTCCCACTCCCTCATGTAGCCTTGAGCTAAGTGTGGCTGGCTAAGCTGCAGACAGTGGGACTAAGAGGTCATCTCCCCTGGGCTTGCCTTACTGCCAAGCAGCTGCTGGGACTCATGTTCACTGGTCTCCTTTATCTGGATAGTGTGCTGAGGGAGTGGTGCCTCAGAGAGATTGGTGGTGGGGAGAGGCAGGGCTGGCCTAGGAGGCAGCCCTGCAGAGGACAGGGTGCTCTCAGGCAGACATTGTATATGAGCTGCTTGGCACCTCTGCAGCTATTAGTTGAGGTCCCAGCAGTTGGCAGGTGACCGGCTATGGAGTGCACACACAAGTCACCCTGTCCTTTGCTCACTCTGCTCTGTGGGATCCCCTCCACTCACCTGCCTGACTAAACTGACACGGACCATATCTAAGCAGACCCCAGCCTGCCTGGAACTTACACACCCGAGCATGAGGGGAATTCTCTGTATGTTACTCTGAAGAAAAAGCCTTGGTAGCTTCCAGGGCTCACCCTACAACCCAAACAGATTTGGGTCGGCTTCTGGAGTTAGTCGTCTCTGTTCTTGCTGGTCCTGTCCCCTCGTCCCCTCTGGTTTTCTCAGCCCCATCTGGAGGCCACAGTCTAGAGGCCATGGTCTAGAGGCAGGAGTTTGCCCACACACATGCACTTTGTCCTGTTTAAATTTAGCAATCTGGATATTAAAACTCAGAACTGGGATTTCCCATTTTCCTCCTCATCTCCTGCCCACCAGGCAGCAGTAGTCTTACATGGTGGGTTGGCTCCAGCCAGGGACTGGATGCCCCTGCAGTGGGGCTGGAGACCCCTCCTCACTAGCCCCTCACTGACAGTACCAATAGTTGATCTGTTAACACCCCACTCCCCACCCCCACCCCTGCTGCCAGGGCCGTAAGGGGACTCCACAAACCAAGTGATGCTCAAGGTGCACAGTGCCCCCAGGGTGTCTTTAAGAACCCAAGGACACATTCAGACCAATATATTAGCATGGCTGCCTCTGGAGGTGCCTGGTGAGCAGCAAGACTGAAGGAAGTACTGGTCCTTGGCCAAGAGGCTTCATGAACAAGTTGCCTCTTATGGTGTTGCTTTACCCTTACAGATGCCAACCGGTGACAGCCCTATCCAGGCCTTCCTTTGCTCAGCAGAATCCCTATTCTCTCTCCTCTGGAGCCTTCCATTTGTTTGCATGTGATAGCCAGGGTCTCGGACCCTAATCCTGGCTCACATTCAAGCTTGTGCAGCCACACTGGAGCCCAGGGCTGCAGTCTGAGGCTGAGTTACTCCTATATATGGTTACCCAGGAGTGAGTCTCATCTGAGCTAACGTGTGACTTAATCTGCTGGCAATCTCGCCCAGTTGGGGCCCCACTTGGCGAGAGAACCCTCACTCTGGAAGGAGTGTCCACATGAGGGCAAAGGGGCTGGGAAGAGGCAGGCCATTGGTGGGAACAGGACAGAGACAATATATTCAGCTTTGGAACTAAATGCCACCCAAGTTCTTCTCACCCCTGCTTTGTCTCACATCTGTGGAAAGGTCCAGCTTCCCCCGTGGTCCTTGTAAAAAAAAAAAAAAAAAAAAACCTCACGAGCCTCCATCTTTCCAAAGTCCTTTTAATACAGCACAGAAAGGCTATATTTTCATAGGCAAGCTTTATATAGAGTCTCCAGGAATAAGGCACACAACGGAATGCCACCCCGAGGCCCGGCCCTTTCGGGGAAGTCAGGAACCTTCTCCATGCGCCCTCCAGGTGGGGCTCACGGGTTCTGTTTGTCTTTTTAGCTGAATGCACACACATGAACAGATATGGACACGGACAGGGTCACTACACAGGGCTGCAGGGGTTGGTACAGGAAAGTTGGCCATAAGAGCAAAGGGTGAGCCTCATTGCCACCTTCCAGAAGGCTGCAAACACCCTTACTTCAGTATTAGTTGTTGAACTGGCTACAATGTAGTAAGGTTGGATTAGACTTTAAAGTAAATTCAAGTCCATTAGAGCTGGAGGGCAGGTGTGAGGGCTTAGTGGACAGATCTAAGATCAAAGAGCATGGGGTTTCCAGGCAGGGCTGGGACAAGGAGAAAGCCTGCCTCCCATGTTCTTGTACCTCCTTGGGTCCTGCTGACAAGGCCATTGGGCTCACAGACCAAAGGGTCTGTTCATCTGATGAGTCCTCTTCCTTTGTCTGTTTCCTGCCCTTCTCCTAAAAATTAAAACTGTAATAACAATGTAATAACACAAAGATGCAGGGGAAAAGATCCAATGCCACCTGTCATCCTCAGCGGAAGAGGCACAAAGGATCGCTGTCCTCTTTTTACCATATTGTCCAATGATAACATCCCTTAAGAAGGCAATAGTTCCAAAATACACAAATGTATAAATACAGAACAAGAGCATATTAATAAGTCTAAACACTTGAATAATATACTGGCTGCTTAATACTGATATTTTCATCCAAGGAAAATGAAATTTAAAAAAAAAACATAGCTTAAAAGATTGCAAAGATTTTCCCTCGTTAGAATTATGTACCAGCTTCATATAATAATTCTATGTAGATAATATTTCCTTCTTAATGTAGCTCAGTTGCATACTTTTTACAGACCAAAGCTTCTTGTAGCTCAACTGGACTTGCAAAATACATCTAAAAACCAGTTTGATGACGGCCGCGCTCTGAAAAGCACTAACGTTTAAAAGCACGCCTTTCTGCTGTTTTCAGTTTCAATAGTGTCCAGCCATCATATTTTCTTTTTTTTAAAAAAAGGACCCTCAAATATATACAAACAAAAATCACTATGAAGAATTTGAGGCTGGGGGGGGGGGGGCTACCAAGTTCCATGTCCGAAGAAAAACCGGTAACCATGCAGAAATTTTAACATCTATGAATTTTTTTTCCCAAAATACACACATAGCATTTTTTTTTTAAAAAAAGAATTCTGTGTCAAGTATAACTCAAAATAAATACAAATTCACAAGTAGAGTTATTGAATACTTCATATGGGGTAAACACCATTCTCTCTCAACTAGATCACTAGATCTACTGACTGCAAGCGATTGTCCCTTTTGAATGTACTACAACCATACGCTTTCTTGTCCTCTGGGCTCCTAGGCCCTCTGAGCGTTAACTCTCCCAGCACCCAGCCTTGATAGTGGTATCTTTTGCTAGCCTCAAGAAGATCATAAGTTCAGCCAAAGCATTACAAGGGAGGACCAGGGAGAGGCTGGCTGCCTGGCGTGAGTGGGGCCTGGCTGTGCACAGACATTAGTCTAGTGACCAAAACAGTCCCTTTAGGCTGATAGCTCACCTTCTACCGACCCTGGCTTTCTGAAGACTGTCGCTAGCTCTTTGCATCTTTGACTCAGTTTACCTATTCCCAACTTGTACTCATTCGGGACACAGGTACACTGTCCGTTGCTGTGAGTATTCTCTTTAGAGTCCCAGTGGGATGCCTGACAGAAAAAGCCCTTTCCTAGCAACTAGAAGCTTGGCATAGGGCAGACCTAGTACAGCAGCAAGACTGGAGAATCCTTGGTGCTGGGTGCTCACCATCTGCAGCCCAGCATGCCTTCATTTGAGGGCAGCAGAATGGCAGCTAGTAGTCTGGGCCGCTACAGATAATACCTTTGTTAAGTGCTCAGAGAGTATGTTCTCCCAAAATCTACCCTGCAGCTAGCTGCTGCAGACACACAACCATCTCTTCCACTTACCCCCTGGACCCTTGCTTAACACTTCACATGACTCCTCAGTCGTACAAAACATTTTCATTTGAAAACAAAGGTCAACTGGGCACCATATGTAAACACTGAATTTCAGGCCTATTTCATGGTCTGATTTTTTTTCTCTCTCTCTCTCTCTCCATAGAAGCATAGAATGGGGCAAAGTCAAGCAACTCAGTCCTGGCAGCTGGTGAAGAGGAGAAAGACAAGAGAGGTGTGGCTTGTCACAGGGTAAGGGGCGCACTGCTGAGCCTGACCAGGACAACAGCCCCCCCCGGGACCATGTGACATGCCAGGAAATCTCTCTGCATCCTTAGGAAGTAGGAAATCACTATCCCAAGTTTCCAAAGGAGATGTTCTGTGGCTCATTTGAGGCTTGCCCAGTGTGAGGGCTAAGGAGGAAGAGGAGGAGGGATCATCGTTCATCTTCTTGGGGGATGGGAACACCAGGCAAGGAGGGTTATAGGAGAGGACCTGGCATCACTCAGCTTGACATCCTAGGTGGCTTCTGAACAGGGGCTGGAGGGCAGTGTACCTGGATGTCTAGAGACAAATCACCCCACCCCCAGTGACACTCTGTGTTCCAGAGGCAGCCAGCTCTCTTCTAGAACATCAGAGATCACTGGGACCTCTTGCTTTCTGGTGGCACTTTGTCACTTAACTAATGGGGAAACTAAGGCTGGAGATGAGATGTCCTTGCCCCAAGTGGCATAAAGTGGCTCCAGAATGCCAAGGCCTGCAACCTTCATGTCAGAGCAGCCTTACAGCTTTTGTGGGGTGGCATCTGGACATGGGTAGGAAGCTAGGGGTAGAGAGAAGCGGCTGACAGAAAGAACCCAAGCCTACAGGACAGTCTAGGGAGGTCATGGGAAGTGGTGATGCCTGATGTCCCTAGGATGTCTGGCACACTGGTTACTGCTCAATGTCCTCCTTGCCTCACCCTCTGCCTACCTGTCTCATTGGCAGAGGGAGGCTGGGTTTAGCTACCAGGTGCAATGCAGTGATATCAGGGCTGGTTAGATTTGGGACTCAGTGTAGGCAGGGACAGAGGGCCACTCCTTGGTAGCTGCTAGAACAAGTGACTGCCTACTGTGGCTACAGATCAGGAATGACATGGGACTTCCTAGAGTGGTTTTTCATAGGAGGCAAACTGCAAGGTGCTGGGTGGGATAGGGCCTGACTGATCTTGGAGGGAGAACTTCCCACAGGCTTCAGGCTTCACAGTTCACTTAGTGTACTCATGGTAGATGCGAGGTTGCTCAGCCCCAAAGACACTCAGGAAGAGAGCTTGCAGGAACATCAAGACCTCTGCTGGCCTCTGTCCTTCTACAGAGCCCAGGTCTGAGTCCCTGAGCCTCCTGTCTCTGCACCCTGTTGGGAACATGTCAGCTACTCTGTCAGCTCGTGAGACAAGGACACAAGCCTCCTCTGCTTAAGCCCACAGGCCTGTGACATCTCCTCAAGTTATGGGGACATTCAGCCCTTTGGGCAGCACAGGGAGGTGGCAGCTGAGGGGTGCTACAGTGGTGGCCAAGGTCACTGCACACGACGACAGTAGTAGCCCAGGACCTTGCACTTTTCGCAGAGGTGCTGAGGGTGCTCCTTGCTCTGGTCAGACACGTCCAGACCGTCAGGTTTCTCCAGGGGTCTCTGCAGAGACGGGGAGGAAGGAGAGAATATGCCATTACAGAGATAGCTCAGCCAATGTTTGGCATCCCACCTTTTGCCTGTTTGCAGACATTAGTGTCCCAGAGGCTCAAGTGAAACTCCTGGACTGGCTAGAACCAAGGCAGGGGACTTAGACCCAGAACCAATGGCAGATATGTTGCTTGATCCACAGTCTTCTCTGGGCAACTCCCCCCCTCCCCAAATGAATATCAGAGATCTCCTAATCTAGCCCCGAATAAATTCAGGACAGGGGAGCGAAGACATCTGCCAGATGAAGAAACTAAGTCTCAGACAAGGGAAACCTCAACTCACATCTATCCCCTTCAATCCAGTGGCCTTGGGAGTCACTTATCCTGGACATCGCTATATTTCAGTCCCAGAGACAACAGAACTCTTAGTTCCATAAAGCCAATCTGGGGTCTGTGGTCAACCCCAGCTAACTCCTGGCCTAGTACCTGCCCATCTATCGAGTGACTACATGAACCCGTTTTCTAACAGAGAAACTGAGGCCCAGGGAAAGAAGGTGACTTACAAGGCCTACTGTGCCACTTAAGCACGATCCTCGTCTGTAAAGCATGTTGTCACATTGCTCATTTGCAAAGTTTGCAGAAATCCCAAGGGATGCTGGCTATTGGTAACTTGGGCAGCATTAGGCACACACGAGTACCCCTCTAAAGAATTCCGTGTGCTAAGTGTGTGTTCAAGTGTGTGCATGTGTTGCCTTGGCATGAGTGTGGAGGTCAGAGGGCAACTTGGAGAAGTCAGTTCTCTTCCACCATGTGGGTCCTCAGGATTGAACTCAGGTCATCAAGGTTGGTGGCAAGGCCCTTCCCCTTATGGCACCTTACCGGCCCTCAATCTTTTTTGTACTTTGGATAGCAGCTCTGGCTTCTCTGCCTCCTCTCCCTCCTGACCTACCCATAACAATCAGCCAAAGACCTGTAAACATTGCAAAGATCACGAGGAGTGGCTCTGTAGTGGACAGTATTTCAGTCGGCCACAAAGACTCTATTCTCCCTCCAGAATGACACCAGGGCACCAGAAGGGTCCTCTACACAGACTTGGAGGCTCAGAGGAAGCTGGTCAAGGCCAGTGGAAGTCATCTACCAAGAAGAGGGGAGCAGAAACTATAGGCTGACATGGGGTTTGGGGCAAAGACCCTTGGATACCAGTGACATGCCCAGGGTGGTCAGGGAAGGGCAGCTGAGATGAACACAGCCCACAGCATAGACTGTTAATTACTCAAGAGCAGCAGGCTGCTTTTCTGCCTGGACCAGGCCTTGGTCCAAGCTGACACTCAGAGCAGTTAGGCAAATGGATGGAGGGTTCAAACAGGTGACGGTTTAGCCTGCAAGTATCCAGAGTTCTACCTTTTAGCTGCCCTAGAAGGGGGTATCATTCAGCTCAGCCCTTTTAAGCTTTAGCTACAGAGGAAAGGCCCGGAAGAAGGAGAGCCTGGGCTTGGAACTGAGACCCTTCCAGAGGACTGGCCTCACCCCTCCTATTCTGTTCCATCAGGGTAGAGGAGAAAAAGCTTGACTTTGTGGCAGACGAGGTCCCAGAGGGCAGCTCAGCCTCCATACACTGGCTGTGTGGCCTGGCCCCCTGACCCCTATGAGACACCATCTCATCCCCTGCAGTAAAGTGGGTGGCTGGCTCTATGTCAGGGAATCGCTCTCAGCAAACCTAGTGAAGACAAAGACTAGATGGAAGAACGATCCTTCTAGGTCTTGGTGTTGTTTAGTATTAATATTAATGAGAAGGGGACAGTGATACAGGGTCACTCAGAGTAGGAGGTGGCTAACCCACCCCCTGCTGCTCTAGGTGTCCCAGAAACAGAGCAGCACTAATCTCTCTGTATGGGCTTGCATGCCCCCAGGGTTGGTCATTGTATGTTCTATGAAGAACTCCATCTTGAGCCGGAATCTGGATTCCTGTATCTTCATCTTGGATGTTCCCAGCACCCAGGACCTCCTGTGCTCTCTGCTCAGCTCCCAAAGGATGGGGACTAGTGGAGCCCTGACATGTTACCTACCCCAGGTCTAACCCAAGCTGTCTAGTCAGCATGTTACCTACCCCAGGTCTAACCCAAGCTGTCTAGTCAATTTCCACTGCTCCCCTCTTCCCAGGTCCTCCAAGAACCAGCTTTCTAGTAGCAGATAGAAGGACAGGAGTGGGCTAGCCTACACTGCCTTGGTTCCCCCTTTTGTGTGGCCAGGCACTGCCATGGAACTCAGGCTGCCTCAAGGGGACAGCTTCCATGGGAGTGCTGTTTTACCACAGATGAGGAAACCATAAGCCATTTAAAAGTCTTGCTCAGAGGCCTCCAGAGAAGAACTGGTGAACCTCAAGCCCCCCACACACTCAGGGATGCTACCTGTCCTCATCCTGGGCCTTGGGGCTAGCTCTGGATCTCATGCAATCTCCTAGCCTGTTTCAGGTCCTTGGCTTTCTGTCCCTGAGGTAGCATCCTCCTTTGAGGTTTTGAGGCTCCTCCCACCCTTGTGGTCCTGAGAACTCATTTGCACTGCTCTGCCCACCCTGCCGGGCACTGCTGTCCAGGTTTTCATCCCAGGGGCTGACAGAGATTCAGAGCTCCTATGGGTAAGGGCAGAGCCAATGAACAGAGGTGAGAGGCTTGAAGAGTATTCTGGAAAACTGCTCTGCCCACGGCTCTGCAGTGTGTCCACAGTTCATAGTATCACATGTCAGACAGCTTTGAACACTACCTCTGCCATCCATTGGCTGATGGCTGCTACCTCAGCTTGCCTTTCTGTAGACTAAGTTAGCAGGTTAGGGACATGTGTCGTCTAGGCTTAGCTCTGTGTGAGTGTGTGTCCACTGCACGTACATGCATATGTAGATATGTGTATGTGTGTATGAGTGTGTACCTGTGTGCTCTCTGTGTGCACGTGTGTGTGCATGTGCATGTTGTGCATGCATGCACGTGTGCGTGTTTGTTGTATGTGCTTGTGTTTGGTGTGTGTGTATGTTACATATGTGCATGTGTGTATGTTATATGTGTGTGTGTGTGTGTGTGTGTGTGTGTGTGTGTGTGTGTACTAGAGAGTGAATGACTGTCTTAAAGGAATCTGTAACCACAGAGCTCCAGAAAGACTTCATAATGTCTGTGTGGACAATCAGCAAGTCATTTAGCCTCTCTGCATGATTTTATCCTCCATAATGTGTATCTAATAGAAATCCTGTTTCCTGGGGCTGTTGTGCAGAGTGGTTAGAAGGATACCTAGCTCATGGGGAACCATCCATGTGTTGGCTAGTATTAATAGTGAATATTTTCAGTGATGTTTTGAAAGAGCAGGACCATCAGCTGAATCCTTGGGAAATACTCTTGGCCTACACTCGCCAGCCCTAGCCCAAGGTTCCTTTAAACTGCTTTTTATCTTGGTCTTGGTCAATATGGACTCTGGCCAGCTGCTAAGACTTGCTCAGCCTGCAGGCAGCCTCAAGTTGCCAGTGGGGAGCTTGGGGGAGCTGTCAGGATGACTCCCCTCTGTGGAAAGAAACACGCAGCAGCTGGGACTGATCTGTGAGCTTCCCCCCCCCCCATCCCTCAGCAGGGAAGCAAAGCCCATTAGTGTTTTCTTCTCTTCTGGGGTAGGAGTGGGGGACTGGGTTGTCTGGGGGAGACACAGTTGGAGCCTGACAGGAAACAGATGTAGTGGGGGCAGGGCTTCTCAGAAGAGTGAGGTGGCCCAGGTCAGCCCTGGGGGAGGGGCAAGAGCCTTTCTCCATGGGGCAGGAGGACAGCCTCACAAAGAGCAAGGGGATGGTAACTCCCAAACCTCAAGCCCAACAGAGGGGCACAAGGGCCCAGGAACCCAGAACTTGGCTGGTGTGTGCATTTCGGGGTGGGAGTGTTCAAATCCTATTGCCTTTGTGTACCTCAGTCTCCCCAAAGCACACAGTAGGTGCTCAACAAATATTGGCTGGATGATGGTGAGTGGGAAGCATGGAGCCTCGAACTCTGAAAGATTCTTCTAGATTGGGCTCTTCTGTGTAGAACCAGGCTGGCAGGTCAGCAGGCTACACTTAGGTTGTGCTGGAAGGATGTGGGGAGGAGGAAGGATATGCATGGAAAGCCATCAAGGACCGAGGGATATCCTGGCAAGATGGCGGGGACCCCGTAAGTAGCCTGTCCTGCCAGACACTGGCCCACATAGGAAAACTGCCAAGTGTCCAGTTCCTCTGGCTCTGAGTGTGTGAACTGGTTCTGCTTTTGCGCCTAGGTCATGAGACAGTAAGTCCCCCAGACCTGCAGCCCAGATCCTTGGAACCCAGATACTGAAGGACTTGTAGAAACTGGGCTGTCCTAATTCCCTGTCTCAGTCATGCACCATGGCCTACCCTTTCTGCCTACCCCACCCACACACCTCAGCTTCAGGTTCCATAGTATGGAGTCAGTTAAACCTCAGGGAAAGAATCACCTTGGGGGATGAGGGGAGGCTGAAAGAATGCCCTGCGATTACCCCCACCACCACCTACTGCAGGCTGCTCAGTCCCACAGCTAGCTCCGCCCCCACCCACTCACCTGCTTGTGCGGGTACACGTTGATGTGGCACTTGATGCACTCTTGCCCCATGTTGGCCCAGGAGTTCCCGCTCATCCATTTTCTCTTGCATTTGGGGCACTTGTACTCGCCAAAGCAGCGCTTCTTGCCTTGATACGGCGTCAGACCCTCACCTTTGGGGCGTGCCTGGACAGACAGGAAGTAAATACAAGAAAGTGAGGGCTCAGCCTTCATCCCATCTCTGTGTGCTAGCCCTTTTGTCAGCAATCTAGAAGGCAAGAAGGTTGTCTTCTCCAGAGCACACATGAGAATCCTGCAGCAGAAGCTCCCCAGTTACCCCAGGACAGAGACAGCAGGGTGCAGGGCTTCTGAGGAATACTTCACTATCTCAGATGATACAGGGGCAGCTGGACGGGCACATGTGCTTTGTCCCACCAGGGATGTGACAGAACCAGTGCCTGGCCGAAGGTACCTTGGCTGCCCTTTTCTGTTAGGACCCTTGGCTGCCCTACCTGGAAGCAGCCATTTACTAGGCTGGTCTTGAACTCAAACCTTGGCTTCCAGAGTGTTGGGAATACAGAACAATACCTTCTTGTCCAGTTCCTGAGGCTTCTCTATATCCAGTGTCACTCCAAAGACAGCTCCACATTGACAAACGCAAATTCATATGTCTAGGCCACCTGTCACTCACCAGACAGAAACACAACATACCTGGCTCATCATACGAGGTCTCATGTATCACAGGCTAGCTAGAACTTACTTCATGTGACCTTGACCTTCTAATCCTCCAGCCCTTTCTCCCTAATGCTGGGGTTACAGGCATGGGCCCCCATAACTGCTTTCTGGTTTGATTGGAAACACACCCAGGACCTCGTGCATGCTGGACAAGCCCTCTACTAACTGAGCTACATCTCCAACCCAGTTGAGCTTGGTGTTTCTCTCATGTCGGCTAGCTACTGTATTCTCCTTCACAGCTGCACGGTGGCAGAATTCATGAAAGCTCATTGTGTGCTACCACTATGAGTGCTTGGTACCCGTGTCAGCATACATGCCTGTGAGTGGATTTGTGAGTACATTTGCAGAAATGAAACTCCGGAGGCAGAGGTTATGGGTGCCATTTTTAGTGATAAGACCTATTGCCACTTCCTCTACTCCCAGGATGCTTTACCAGCTTCCTATTCCAGATCCTCGGGAGCAGTTTTAGCTGATGCTCCCGTTTGTTTGCAGCTGCACCATTCACACACTTGTTTTCCTCAGTTGTGTTCAGCTGATCAGATAGTCCCAGAAATAAACAACCCATAAGCTTTAAACTGTGCGCAGTTCTGAGGAACAAGATGAGAGCTCTCTCCATGTGCCTGGGACATCAGTGGTCTCATTGCCCTGTGTTTTCATGCTATATACGCTACCCGCCCATTAGTTCTTCAGTGACTGCCTGATACCGGATGAATGGTAGTAGTTACAGTACTTATGTTCAAGTGACTCTCATTTTGTGTAAGGATTGATCTGGAGCACAGGAGTAGAGTAGCAGACAACCCATATGCCAAGGAGACATTGTAAAGTGCTTCTATTACCTGGAAAGGGGAAATCTGCCAGTACCATGAAGAAAGGGGGGGGAGGGGATCTGAGGTTGCTAAAAACGTGTGGTGAGAAGAAAGCCTCTGCTGGGAAATGGAAGAAAGAGAGATCCATGCTAGTTTTGATTTTGCCATTGCATCCTCTATTTACAGTCCCAGAGCAGGCATCTTGAAATGCACCTTTCTCCATGAGGGGAGACATACGGTATCGCTAATCTGAATGGTATGAGATCTTCTCAAGGGAGGTTGGACAAACATCTTTCATAATGAGCAAGAGGCATCTTTGCATGTATTTAAGAATGGTTTGGTTGGGCTAGAGAGATGGCTCAGCGGTTAAGAGCACTGACTGCTCTTCCAGAGGTCCTGAGTTCAATTCCCAGCAACCACATGGTGGCTCACAACCATCTGCAATGGGATCTGATGTCCTCTTCTGGTGTGTCTGAAGAGAGCAACAGTGTACTCACACACATAAAATAAATAAGTCCTAAAACAAAAAGAATGGTTTGCTTATATTCCTCCGACTGTTTTCTGTGCAGGTTTAAAAATATTTTCTTAGCACGTGTGTCTGTGCCTGTGCATGCAGGTGCCTGCTGCAGTCAGAAGAGGGTGCCAGATCTCCTGGAGCTGGAGCTCCAGCTCAGTTACGGGAGCTGAGAGCCAACCAATATGGGTACTAGGAACTGTACTCTGGTTCTCTGAAACAGTTGCAGAAGTAATTACCCCCGGGCAGCCTTTTCAACCCCAACCTTTTTCCTGTTGACTTGCAACTGCATTTTATACATGAAAGGAGCACAGCTTGATGCCTTTATTGAAACATGATCCAAATAATGCACACTCCACTCATTGAAAATGGTCAGGTCAATGGTTTTTAGTATATTCAGGGTTGTGCGCAGTCTGATTTTAGGATACATCACTCTCCAGAAATCATTCCATGCTCCTTCATGTCTACTCCCTGTTCTACTTATCTGATCATGTGATCTAGTCCCTGTCTGTCGATCTCCCTAGCTTACACTCATCCTTTTTTCTGGATTCTTCCACTTTGTGTGATGCTGTTGAGGCTTGGCCATGCTGAAGCATGTGTCCATACTTCTCTCTCTTGCTGCCAAGGAATGTCTGATGTGTGCCAATGACGTGACACAGGGCACTCTGGGCCGCTTCTCAGTCAGGGTTGTCATAAATGAAGTGCTGTGAGCCTACACATGCACATGGAGGATGGTTTTTAAAAGTTGGATTTCTTACTACAGGATCTAAAGCTGGGAGACAACCCATAGCTGTGACCATCACCAGCAGTGGGTTTTCACTAGCTAAGGCAGAGGAGTGGCTGACCATTAGAGCCAGTGTTCGCTCTCTCCAAGTCTCCTTCATGCCACAGCTTCCTCCACACAGCTCCCCTGCTTGGCTCTTGTGGGCTTTGAGTTTGAGAGGCCTGGACAAAGCTCTTTATGTCATCATTAAGTGTGGTATCAATCTGGTAGAGGCAGGATTGTTCGGCAATGTGTTAGAGAGGAAGAATCTTGAGCCCCACATTTGATTCATTGAATCAGAACCACCACCCCCCTCCGTGTGTGTGTGTGTGTGTGTGTGTGTGTGTGTGTTGTATATGTGTAGCTGTACCCATGCATGTAAAGGCTAGAGATCAAACACAATTGTCTTTCTCAATTGTTCTCCACTTTTTATTTTTTAAAAGATGGTTTCCCACTGAACCTGGAGCTTACCAATTTGGCTTGGTTGGTCATCCAGCAAGCTCCAGTCCAGTTCTCCCTCTGTCTTCTCTCCCCTATGCTGGGATTATAGGCAGGTGCCACCCCAGCCAGCTTTTTCTGTGGGTGCCAGAAATTAAACTCAGGTCCACATGCTGTGCAGCAAACTTTACCCATCGAGCCATCCCCCAGCCCAGAGCCTGACTTCTGACAACCTCTACCAGGTTCAGGAAGCTTGGGCTGTGGGATGATCGTTGCCATGGTAATTCTCTGAGTGACTGCCCACTTAGGAAACAGGGCATAGAGGTCAAAGGCAGACTCTGAGCTGGTAGGTGGTGGTACACACCTTTAATTCTAGCACTCTGGATGGAGGTAGAGGCAGGCAGATCTCTGAGTTAGAGGCCAACCTGGTCTACAGAGCAAGTTCTTGGACAGCCAAGGCTACATAGAGTACCTTGTCTCAAAACAAACAATCAAACAAAAAAATAGACTTTGATCCAAATCCTAGTTCTGTGACTTTAGACAAGGTGAGAGAAAGTGACTCTGTCTTCAAGTGTTTTGGGCCAGTGAGAGGACTTGGTAGGTAAAAGGTCTTTGTTACCAACTCTGATGACCTGAGTTCCATCTTCAAGACCCACATGGTGGAGAGAAACAACTTCCACAAGTTGTCCTTTGACCCCCATATGCATGCTGTGGCATGCACACACACACACACACACACACACACACACACACACACATACACATAATTAATATCTGCAATAAAACATTTTAAAAGAGTGTTCTGAGCATTAAGGAAGATGATACAGATAAGCCCAGAGAGCAGCCCAACATAAAACGAGGGTTATTGGCACTATTATTTACTAATCTGAAGTAGTATCTGTATGAAAGGGAATCATTTCTATTACTTATGAGTGGCTAGTGTTTTCCCCCAGGAGTCATGCATACCACCAGGTGATACCTGACTAGAGTTCAGGCAAAACAATAAAATGGACATTAGTGTGAAAATCAAAACTTGGAAAGCAAGCACAACACAGTGCTGAGACTTTGGTCACCTGCTTGATGTCACTGTGACTTCAGATTCACTATGAGCCCTGGGAAGGCCCGAAAGAGCCAAGTTATGAGAGATGCACCCCACACAGTCATGAGGTGATCTACTCACTTTGGACAAGAGGGCACCTCTGAGGCTGAGCTCTTTAGGCATCCCATTGACAGGTTCTCTGGGTTCTTCTGAGGCCAGTTTC
Organism: Rhynchomys soricoides; assembly: GCA_019843965.1. Taxonomy (NCBI): domain Eukaryota; kingdom Metazoa; phylum Chordata; class Mammalia; order Rodentia; family Muridae; genus Rhynchomys; species Rhynchomys soricoides. The sequence continues at coordinate 1,910,435 of JADRCH010000236.1, forward strand.
TCTACTGCCATCCAGCACCCAGTGCCCTGGCTCTGAACTGCCTGTGTCCATAGCCCACTTGCTTCTGTCATCCCAAAATAAGGCGCCGTGTGTGTGTGTGTGCTCTCCTGCGTTTCCAACGGTGTCTGCCTACGCTGTTGAGGGGTTGATGGGGCTGGGGAAGTAGCTTCATTGATAAAATGTTTGCCCTGTAAGAGTGCAGGCCTGAGTCTGACCAGGAACCCACATAAGCATGGTAGCACATGCAATCCCAGGGATGATGAAATGACGGGTGAAGTTAGGCAGAGCCCTGGAAGCCTTGGTACTTTGGCGAACCTGTTGAAGTTCCAGTAGAATTAAAACCTTGTCTCTAAAGACAGACAGTACTTGGGTTGTCCTCTGACTTACATATTCACAAGCACACAACACATGCATGCATGCAGTTATAAAACATGTGTGCAAGCACACATACACACACACACATACCTACAGATAGGTATCTTGCCACAGGTGGCTCTGAGATTTTCCTTAGCTGACAGAGGGATAGGCCTGTCCCCAGCAGGCTGGCTCTGGAATCTGGTTCTGCAGACCTATTCTTGCTCAGAAAGCCCTCAAGACCTAGGGCTTGCCTACCATATCAAGGCCAAAGGACAGAAGTGGGTATCAATTCATCCTAGCACATCTGTGCAAAACATTGCATCCTAGTTAGGATTCGAAATAAACTGTGAATTCCAGTCCCAGGGTGTCTGATTCAGAGTTAGAGGTCATATGAGCCCACAAAAGTAATGAGGTGTAGATTGTAACCAAAGGGAGAAACAGGCAGTGGAATAAGAAATGAGTGAGGAGCAGAACCACAGCTCAAGGTTTTAAAATGGTCCTTGTGGAGTCATCTGCCAGACACCCAGGGTTGGGATGCCTGGCCTCTGATAGGCCCAGATGTCCCATCACACCAATGCCACACTGACAGGCCAGATGCTGGCAGCTGCCTGATGCTTGTCCCATAGGACAAGCTCAGATCCTGGACTCCAGGGTCAGATTCTTAAATCACAAGCAGGCTCGACCTGTTGCTACCTGGCAACCCACAACAAGTCTCTCAACATCTCTGCCTGTTTCCCCGCATCTGGACACCAGATGCTGATCAAGGGCCTGAGCTGCAGACCTACCCTTGCAGGTGCTTAGTTCAGTCCAGGCACATGCAGCCCACTCTCGCTCGGTGACTATTGGTGTTTGGGTCATGCAGAAAGAGGGACTGAGGCCTGGACAAAATCCAAAGGATATTTTAGAAATCAGATGACAGCCTGGTAGCCGGTGCAGTCCTCTATCCCAAGGTGTGCACATAGGGAGACTAGCAAGCCATCGAAGAAAGGGGAGTGAGGTGTCTTCATCTTCTGCAATATTCTCCCAGAAGGACCCTCAAAAAGTCAGAAAGAAGGCTGTGGAGTTTGAACATGTGTCAGCCGAGGACAAGGGTAGAGGGAAGAGACCAAGCATTTGTGGGACACTGCCTGCGTCCTGGGCTTTGTTCTCAGGGTTCACAGCCTGTCGGGCCTCTCACTACAGAAGGCTATAGGACAGTTGGTGAGACTGAAGATTTGGGGGTAAGGGCAGGATGCCCAAGAACATGCATATACGAGAGGCTGAAAACGAGGCTCGGGAGGCTCTTCTGCCTGCGGTGGCTCAGCAGAGATATCATCAGAAAATTCCTTAGACCTAGTTAGCCCAGCTGACGGGTGGGCAGGGCAGGTATTCCTGTGCCCTCCTGCAGGGGCAGAGGTGGTGTACAAGTTTCAGAAGCAGCAGAAAGAGGGACACAGGCCAGCAGGCAGGCAGCTTCAAGGAGCCACTTCCTGGAAGGCTCTGTCCCGACATTGTTTATACTGACCAGTGAGGGCAGGGCCTAGAGCCCAGAGAGAAGGCGGTTTAACAGACTGCCTCCCCTTGCCTCCTCCCTGCAGAGGCCTGGACTCTTCCCATAAATGTCAACAGACAGCTCTGCAGGGGTTACCACTTAGCCAAGCAGTCTGCCAGGCCTCAGCAGGCTTTCCTGACCCAGGCTACCTACCCCGTTTACCCCACCCACACCAGGGAATAACATCTGTTGAGAGCTAAGGCATGGCTCAGTGGGTCCCAGAAGCTACCCACACCCTATCCCCACCCCCCACCTCGGTCTCACAATGGGGTCCTAGGTACCATAGACGCCAGGAGCTTTGACAGATGGCCCACGAGGAATCTAGGATGGAGCTGGGGAAGGAAGGGCTTTCAGACCTTAAGGCTGTGGCTAGGACAGTAGCAGAAAGGCTGCCTGAGAGGCAGGAGGCTACACTGGTGTGGGATGGGCAGAGCCAGCAAAGGTCAGGGGGAGACCGGAGGGGAAGGAGCTTCCACCTCGCAATATTCATCCATCAGAATGAGGTTGTATTGGCCAGTTCATGAGAAGGACTGGGAGGTAGTGAGTCCCCTGTCCCTAAGGCAATGTAAGCAGAACCTGGGTAAACAACCACCAGGAAGCTTGCCAAGGGGACCTTTGCCCTTGCCAGGAAGTTGAGCCTGTTATCTCTGAGAATACTTTCAGCTTTACAATCCTCTGGACTCTGAGAGCTAGTGAAGGCCCCCGAGGCAGCTATGACGAGAAAGCCACTGTCAGATACTGCCAGGAACAGAGGCTGGACAGGTATCTCCTACATATCTAACAGTCATCTTAAAAAATGCCCTTACAAAGAGGCCTTAAGGAAATGATCAGAGATGCAGACCCAAAACATTTGCAATGATCTTACTGCCACATGATTTAGGGCAATGAAGACCTGGGAATGGGACAATCCACAACAGGTCCCAGATGTTCCCAGGGGATGCGTGCCAGCGAGCCATTAAGACAGTTACGATGAGTATCCCAGGAGATAGCTCAGTGGGCAGAGGCACTTGCCACCGAGCCCGGGGACTAGAGTTTGATCCCTGGAAACTACATGGTAGAAGGAAAGAACTGACTCCCACGCACGCGCTACGACATAGACATGCACGCATACGTAAATGTAAATTTTTAAAAGTTATAATGGGTTTTGCTAGACACTTAAGAGGAGGAGGATAAGGGATTGTGTACTGTGAAAAGGAAAAACAGGTGAGGAGAAACAGTCCAAGGGGATAGGCTAGGCTTCAGAATTTGCCTGCGGGGGATGGGTCCATAGATGGATCCCTCCTCCCCCCTACCCCCACCCCCCAGGCTCTGCCCTAATGAATGCATGCTTTTCGAACTGAGCAAGCCCAATTTAGAGGAAAACAATGACAACTACCCACGCTTCCCACCAGGGGGCGCCTGGGAATCCTTTGGAATCAAAGGAGATTTCTTCCACATCAGACTCTACTGTTATCCCTTCAGGTGTGGACAGTGGAAAGGGCACTCTGGTTGCTGGTTCTGTTGGACCATGATCCACAGATCTATGTCACCCAGGCAGGAAGTCATCTTTGTCCGAGACCCCTATCTGGAGTCCCTACAAAGTGAGTTGTTCTTGAGTAGGCTTGGTCCCCTCGTGGCCCTTTCTTTGCAGAGGTGTCAGTCATGATAGCCATTGGTGCTTCGGGTGGAGCATGACAAAGATGCTGTTCGCAGGAGCGTGCAGCAGGGTGGGATGCCTATTCTGAGTTTAGGCTGGATACTTTTCTGAATGCAGGGTTCTCTAGCTGTGGGCCTGACCTCCTCCAGCTGCCTAGGAGGACAGACCCTGGCCTGCCGGGCCTGGGATAGAGATGTAGTCTTTACTCTCGTGTCCTTATATCTCTGAAGCCACTGTGAGCCAGGGTTGATAAATCTAGGCTTTAAGATGGGCACAGTGTCTGAGGCCACGCTGACCAAATGGTTGAGTCTAGCTGTCTGCCAGGACTTTCTGAACTTCCTCGGAATGTACCAGAACAGCACAGAGAACCGATCATGTCAGGGAGGTGAGAAACAAGAAGTGGCTACCACTGTCACAGGTCTCTCTGGGCTTCAGTTTCCCTGTTTCCAGGGTCATGCAGCCCCTTGGGCATCCTCCTCATGAAGCCCTGAGTTGAACCCATGCACCCAGATGAGAAGCTCTAGCCAGAGTCAGAGGCAGGGAGAGGAAATTAAGAACACATGGGCTTCCAGCCAGCCCCGTCCTGCCCTGTCTGTGTGCTCTCATGCAGCCTGGCTGCTGAGGTGGCCCTGGCCTTGGGGGCACCAGCCCTGAGTCTCGGGAATCTGACATGAACTTCCTATGTCCAGCCTAAAGAGGCATGAGGCTGACCAAAAACTCACCCAGTTGGGGTTCTATAAGGCTCGATGGCTCTCCCTAGAGGCCAGAACTTGCAACTGCGAGTCTTTCCTCTTGCTCTCCCTGCTGCTTCTCCTGAGCCCTTTAGTACCAAGTAAACAAGCTTTGGGAAATAGATGTGATGTTAGGCCCTGGCTCTTCCAGGCTTCTTCTCGGAGCCTGTTTCTTTGTCCGCCCAGGGAGAGAGACGGGGCTCTGGAAGAGACCCTAACCTTCAATGAGCATTCCTAGCTTGCCCCTCCTCAGCCCCTTCCTGCAGCAAGAAAGCAGATAGATACCACGGGCGGCCCAGGCACCTGCACGGTGCCTCACTCCTGTGAAACCAAGACTTGAACCCTACTCGCTGACTCCAGTGTGACCCTTTCCACCCAGTGACTAGCCTTTCTCAGAAACGGCTAAGAAAACAAGAGAATAATCATGCTCCGAGTAACACAACCCTCTGACCTGTGACCCTAGGCTGACATATCACCATTCATTCATTCAACTAACATGTATCTCACACTCACTCTGACCGGACTTTGTGGAAAATTCCAGGAACATGGAAATAAGATGGGGACTGTCCTGCCTTCATGGAGCACAGTCTGGGACCTTCTAAAGAAAGACATTTTCTGGGCTCATGGCCCACACCTGGCCACAAGGTCAAGTCCAAAGATTCATGTCTGTGGGACAGTTGAACTGTCTGCAGGCAGAGGTCACCCTGGCTTCCCAGGTGATGATCTCTAACTGGTGCAATAGCTCCCTCAAAAGCAGCCTTTGATCTTGGTGTCAGAGAAAGAAACTGAGGCTTAGGGCAGAATAAGGAGCCATCCATCTGCACAGGGTCATGTCTGAGGTCAAGTGTCCACCCAGTGCTCAAACCTGCACTTTCCCCTCCTCCGGACCTCAGGAACCCTCCAACTGTTGTTCTCTAACGTATGAGTTAGAACACCCAGGCAGTCGGGGGCCCTGAGCAGCGGCAGCCCACTCCTGGCAACTGCAGACTTCCAGAAACCCTAGAGGAAGCAGGCTGTGGAGGGACAGGTGGGCTGGGGACATGCAGCCTGCAGGATGCTGGGACAGAAGCCACTGAGTGAAGCCAGCCTGCTTCCTCTGAGCCTCAAGGGCCTCCTTGTCTGAGTTCAGCGTCTGTCCATGTCCCCTTGCCAGCCCCCTCCCTTTTCTGGGTTCCTGCCATAGCCCTACATGGGCCCAGAAGCCCAGCCCCCGGGAACCCCCTCCCACTCCACAAAAATGCCATCCCTAAGCCACAACACTAGGGTCTGTAAGAGTCCAGGGAACAATAGAAGCTTTCACAGTGGCAGGAAAAGGCCTCAGGAAAACCCTGGGGAGGGGGTTGTGGGGTGAGATAGAGAGGAGAAGACAGAGGAGGGGGAGACCCTGGAGAAGTCAGGGAGAAAAGGACATGCCTCTGCAGGGTGACAAGGAAGGGGGCAACCATGGGTGACATCAACCAAGAGGGAAGAGGACACACATTGGAAATGATGAACCCCACAAGAGAGACCACAAGGCTCCCCAGGACACAGAGGTTCAGAGAACCCCACCCCCACCCCAGCGCACCACATGCCTTTAGGCTGTGTCATGAACCATAGAAGCAGACCTCGCTCTCCAAATCCCACACCAGGCTGTTGGAAGTAATCTCGGGCAAAACTCTTTGGAAAAGCCGGGACTTCCAACCATATGCACAGCCACTCCCTGGCTATCTGTTTCCTGCCTCTGGCTTCCCTCCACTGGCCGAAGGGATGGGATTGGGGCTGAGGACAGGGAGGGGAAGAGGGGCCTTTGTGGACTGGCAGGCACTGCAAAAGATTTAAGCTTCCTCCCTGCTGTGACTTCAGATTTGGGCTGCAGGAGGGAGGGGTGGAGGGTAGATTTGCAGTCACCCTGTAGCTTGCTGGAGACTGTCTGCCACTTCCAGTGAGAGCAGGACCCTGTGGACACTTTGTGTTCTGGTGTATTCATCCAGCAGGTCCCTTCTAATAATTTCCTTCTCTCCTGCAGCAGCCATGGCCCCAGTTCAGCTAACCAGTCCCCCAGCAAGTACTTCAGTGGCACTCCAGACTTAAGGTGCCCAGTACTGCAGGACAGAGATGACACATGTGCACATGACAATTAGGCCTCTTTCCATCTGGCCCCAGGTGCCCTAACCTTAGCCTTGGTGTAAAACTCAGACTCAGAATTTTAAAACCAAGCTTGACTTCTTGCCAGTAACAGAACACACAGCCCTACCCGGCTCCTTTGGTACCCTGGAGCGCTAACGCTTTTCCGAAGTCCTTCCAAGGCAAAGCTCAAAGGCTGCTCCTCCCAGTCTCCCTGGGGTTAATTGGTCTCCAAGTATTCTGACTCCATTGTTCCATGTTAGTGGCTAGCTGGGAACCTTCTTCTAGAGAAGGCTGGACCTCAAGGGACTTTGTGGTCTGGGTCATGTCCTTCCCTAAACCATCTCCAGAGTGCCAAATTCAGAGTTCATCTCGGTGTTTAAAGGCATTTTGCAAACTTTCCTGGCTCACCATGGTGTGTGTGTGTGTGTGTGTGTGTGTGTGTGTGTGTGTGTGTCCATGCAAGGGCCCTCCTGCTTCTCCTAGGAGTGGCTGGGGAGGCCCTGGGCATGAGATTTCTAACAGAGGTATAAGGAGCATAGGTCTCTCTGGCAAGAGACCAGGAGAGAGGCTAGGTCTACCCTGGGCAGGGTACTGCCCACCCCTAAGGTGATTCTCCTTGGATGTGCAATCTACTGTGCAGCCCATGAAGTCTTCCCTGGAAGAGCCTGGCCACCTGGCTGGAGGGAGGCCCTGCCCCGTCCTAGGGATGGCAGGTGACTGTGTGAGAGGTGGAAAGGCTACAGGCTGCAGTGAGACTCTGGGTATGTGGGCCATAGCTATGGGAGGAGGGGACAGTGAGCTCAGCTCAAAATAGCAATGGGGGAAGGGTGTGGGGTGGCCAAGTGCCAAAAAAGAGATCTGCTCCACCCTGGATGGGGGATGCTGAAGTCAGCTGTTTGGGGCAACTTTGGCAGGAGCCTGAGGCTGGGGCTTCCTCAGCTGCCAGCTGCCTGGCTTGCCTTTCCATCCTTAGTTCTAGATTCAGCCAATCCCCTCCTCACCTGGACAGCTGAGAGAAGCAAGCTTGCAGCCTCATACCTATGAGCACCAGAGTTCTGAGCTCACAGGAGACCTGAGAGCCATAGGCACTGATTGTACCCAGTCCAGCTGAGGCTGGCTCCACACTGGAGTTGTGACTTCATAGTAACCAATTCCAGGTGTGGAAACAAAGGCCCAGAGAGGTTAAGTCATCTGTCTAAGGCCACTAAGTAAAGGAAAGGCTGGCCTTGAACCCTGCACCTCTGACTATAGTCTGATTCTGTCACTGGGGTGTGAGGTCCAGTTGTGGTGATGCAAATGGGCAGGGTGGGAATTAAGAGGCCCCCGTGGTCAGTTCTAGCATCTGCAGCTCTTCCGATGATTCCTGGGCATCTGCTGGTGTTGGAAATGAGAGACGTGGGTGTGAGGTGCCACCATGTGGGCAGAACACCTCAGAGTGTCCCACCTCATCAGAGAGAGTGCCCTGCAGGTGAAGAGAAGGCTCTTCTCTTTCGTGCCAGTCTCCTACCCAGGAGGCCACAGCAGGAAGCAAGGCCGACAATAACCATCTGTATCCTGCTTCTGTATCTGAGGGCTGTACTGTGACTGCACAACACACTCTTCTCCACTGTCCTCCAGAGCAACATGGTTGCTCTGCAGGCCACAGGATGGAGCACTCCACAGCTTCTGCTCTGGGTGCAGCTTCTCCCCAACAGTTGAACCATAAACTCCTATAGATGAGGATTCCAAGACACAGAGAGGGTGGCAGTTTACTCAAGGTCACACAGTCAGGAGATAGCAGAGCTAGGGTCCAAACCCAGGGCGGACTTCCCCCATTGAATTGAGTGCTTCCTGCACAGACTCTTTTCCAGCTGGTCTCTTTGGCCTTGTCTATGGGCAGCCTCACCCACAAGAATCCAGAGGAGGAAGGAGGGAAAGCCATTACAGAAGTCAGTCAGGTCAGAGCTGGTTAGTGACTGGCCATTCTTGCCCTCAGTGCCCATCTCAGTCCTACAACCTGGCATATTGTGTCAAGTTAGTCAAATCTAAAGGAAGCCACCATACTTTCTTCTAGAAGCTTCCCTGACAAGCTTCTGTGCCCAGAGCCCTCTGGTCTCTCACCTCTTACAAAGCTCCTCATTCAGCTCCAGAATTCACTGTAAGCTGCTGAGTGATGGGGGTACACATGCTCTTGTGAACAGCTCCTTTGCAGTGTTGATGAGCAATGGTCCCAGGCCCAGACTTGCCCTCACAGTCTGTCCTGAAGACCTTTGGAGCTGGCATCTTCCTGGGGCATGGCCACACACTGAGGTGAGTGTTTTAACCCCTTTCCCTCACCCCAAAGTTTCTTATCTCACCAAAGTCACACATCTTTGAAGTCAGCTCTCATCTTTCTGACCCCAGGGGCTCAGAATCTGGAGGATTGTTATTCATGTCTGAGCCGCACTGAGGTGGCACATGGCAACAATGCAGGCTCCAACCTACAGACCCTGAATCTTCATCTTCAATTCATCCTTGGGTGGAGGCTGCTGCTGGCTTGAGATTCCACTTTGGGAAGGGTCCCAAGCACCATGATGTTACCTTGGTGCCCATTTTATAGGCCAGGAAATAAGGCTCAGAGAAAGCAAGCAACCTCCTTAAGCCACACAGGAAGTTAAGAGTGAGAGCCAGGAATGCAGCCTGGGTTCCTTGGCCCAGGAGCTGGGCAGGTTGCAGGCTTGAAGGTGTCAGCCTGAGGCTGGCTGGCTGGCCCAACAATGTAGGACTGGCAGGGGTGGCTTGTCGGGGAAGGAGGGCTGGCTCATTGGCCAAGCCCCAAACCTGTGAGTCTGCAGCATCTGGAAACCATCACAGGAACAATGATTGCAGTGCAGACCTGGCTGCTTGGCTCTGCTCTGTGGCGGTCTGTTCAGAAAGCAGAGGAATGGGACGGCCACACCTCCTGCCCCCACCTCCCCACCAGTGTTTGCCTTGGCACTGGCATATGTGGCTTCCGATGGGCCCAGCTGTCAGGAGCCGTCAGCCCTGAATTGTAGACATGGAGGCTGATGGCCAGAGCAGGGGCTCCAGAGCCTGGACAGAAGCCAGATGACCCCAGCTCAACTCTTTGCCCTGCCTGCAAGATCAATGGCTTGTGACTTAGCTTCCCCAGCCTCAGTTTCTCTGTGGGGTCTGTTGAAGCTGGCTTGGCTACTTTCTATGTAGTGACATGTGTCTGACTATTGAATTGTCCCCAGGTTCCCTGCTTGACTTTGGTAGGTAAGTGGTGGGCGAAGGAGCACCTGGAAAGTGCTATGCTACAGTCAGTCAATGACTGGGTATGTTTTCCTACCTGCTCCACAGCACTCCATTCAGACTCTCAACCAGAATGTGCTAGGCAGCAATATATCTGAGGCTCTGGAATAGGACACATCCCAACCTGGCGAACTTTCAGCCAGTGGACAAGGACACACAGCAAGTATCTTATTGGAATAATTCTGACCGCTGGAAAGGAATAGGGTGCTGGAACGGAGCCCAACAGGGATCTGACTCTGAGTAGAAGCCACACTGTAGAGTATCTAACAGACCCTTCCTAGAATCTGAAATTTCATGACTTGATCTGCTTAAAGGTGACTTCCTGACCCCACACACTCACCACCACGGTCTGTGGTTCAGGGCTCAGTTTTCCCATCTATCAACAAGTGGGAGTGGGGATGCTCCTGGGTATTTACCCCAGGTGCTTTCCACCAAGGATTTGCCTAGGATTTACAACTGCCCCTGGACATGGGAGGCAAATACAACAGGATGCCAATGAAGATCTTTCTGGAACAAATGTCCCACCTATAGACAGCACTCATAAGTGGTTTGGGTGGTGGATGGCCTCGACCATGGTTTCTTCCCTCTTCCTCCTCCTCCTCCTCTTCCTAGCTTATCACTCATGCCAGCTAGCTATTCTGGTGCCTCATGGATGCTGTGCCTTCAAAGCATGACCCTGGCTACATATATGTCTTAGAACCATGACTCTTCTTCCAGGAAGCCCTCCTATCCAGCTCTCTGGGTGCACACCCCTTCCCCTATAGGCTCCTCCAGCCCTTGCAACTGTGCCTATCTGTAGGCAGTATGCCCAGGATTCTGCATTTCTCCCTCTTCAGGGACAACATGGGTCCAGCGCAAAGCAGCCAGCATTGGAGCAAACTGGCTACCAGCATCTGCCATCCTCTAAGCTGAGAAGCCAGAGGAGAGAGGGCTGGGGGCAGAGTGGCACAGAAGGGTGCAGTAGCGGCCTGGCAACTTCCTGGACAAGCATGCTGGCCGATGTTCCTAGCTCTCAGTGTGGCTATTGTCCCTGCTGGCCCAGAGAGCTGGCTCAATGGGGCCTCTGTCCCTTCCCAAGCAGGCTGTCCTGGCTGGCTTGGTGGCATCCCACCAGGCAGCTGGGAGGCGAGATCCGACACTTCCTGTCTTCACTGCACATGTTGGGATGGTGGGGGGAGGGGGACTCTCAGACAAGCACCCATCTGTGTTCCCTAGAGAAGAGCTGCCCAGTTTGAGGCAGGGGGACAGAGAGAAGGAACAGTGGCACTGGGGACATTCTTAAAATTGTGGGCCTCAGCCCATCCCAAGCAGCCTGAGTGCCCTCTGAGCTGGAGCCATCAAGCTGAGAACCTCCTTGTCTGGATGTCCTTGGAGCCTTTGGGCCTTTGCTTTTCCCTCTGCCAGGAATAATCTTGCCCCAGGACAGCAAACATTATCTCCCTGATTCATTTGTCTCTAATCAAGTTGTCACATCCTCAGAGATGTGGTCCTTGATGACCCTGTTTGAGCTATGACTTCTGTCATAGTGTCTCTGTTTCTTTGCTGTCACCACCGCAGGAATGTGAACTGTTCTCTCCTTGTCTTCCTTGTTCACTGTGGTTCATGCCATGCACACAGTAGGAGCTTAATAAATACACAGTGAATGAACAGAGAAGAGAAGCCAGTTGAGCATTGACTTGCCTATCACAGGGCATGCTGGGGAAGAACAGGGGTGGTAAGGAGCTGTCAAGGAGCATGGGGGTGCCAGAGGAAGTCACAGTGAAGAGGGTTCACTGCAGTCAGAGCAGAGCTGGGAGACAGAAAGCATGGAAGTGAAGGCCTTGGAGAGGCAGAGGCTAAGCCTCAGGAGGCCCAAGATTCCATCACAAGGCTGGATTTTAGCCCAGGAGCCATGGAAAGCCACAGTTTAGTATGGGCAGGTCCCTGTGGCCTTCTGAAATCTCTCTGGCCACATGTGGCAAATGGATGGTGGCAGGGAGAGATTGTGAGGCTCAGGCAGTCTAAAGCAGCATTCTGCAGGCAAGCTTCTCTGTTCCAGTGATGTGGGCGGAGCCTGGCCATGGCTGTGTCTATCCAATAGAGATGGATGGAGGAGATCTGGCCAAGTCCGAGCAGGACACAGCACGTGGGGCAGCCACATGATGACATGAGGCCAACAGACGTGAGCACTGGCGAAAGAGTCTAACCCAAAGCTGGTCTGGGGGTGGGACTGGGCATTCTGGTGCTGTTCTGTGATTACATAGATGCAGCCAGATTCTTTCCCCAATAGGTGAGCTGGAAAGGCACACATGGAGCACCCTAGGGCAGGCCCCAAAGTTCCAAGCTGCCTGCTAGGCCCCAGAGCGATTCCTTGGAGCCAGGAAGGAGGGTGAATGAGAAAGAGGCTGAGCCCACAGCAGAAGCAGCTCAGGCAGAGGGCAAGTGAAACCTGAGTCAGAAGGACAGAAAGCCCAAGGTCCCAGCCATCAGGCACCTAGTAGAAACGAGGCACAGATGCCCCCAGGTCTCATCACCTGCCACTGGCCTTGCACATAGCAGAGGATGCTCTGGGCAGAGGTGTCCAGTAGCACCAAACCCTGACTAGCAGGATGGAGCTCAGGCATTCAGGGCTGTGGAGAATGTGAGAAACAGGGACTGCTGGCTTCCTCTGCACATCCTAGAGTCATGCTTTGATGGGGCTTGCTGTCTGGGACTCTGTCACAGTGTCTGAGGCCTCACCTCCAGAGGCTTCCTGCCACACCCCCAGGAATGCCTCCTGGGGTTCTGTGCTTTCCTACTGCTCCAGCTGAGGCGGAGGCTTTAGGTAAGTCCCCAGCAGCTCTCATGTGCCATCCCCAGTCCCTGCAACTTGCCCACATGTGCCATGTGGGGTCCTCACTGTCGGTCCATCTTGGCTGTGTTCCCAGTGGCCTAAAAGGCAAGAATCCTGGGAGCTGGGATACCATCTAGGGATGGGGAGCAGATATGGGGTTGGTACTTCAGCCCTGTCCATGTAGGCCATGAACCCATGTGCAGGCCAGGCAGGGTAGCGCAGGGCATAGGGAATAAAACATGAGAGAGTTTGTCCCTCACACCTCAGGATGACCTGGATCCTCCTGCTAAGCCAAATGATGGTGACTGAGAATGGTCAAAGAAAGAACAGTGGGGCTGGAGAGATGGCTCAGCGGTTAAGAGCGCTGGCTGCTCTTGCAGAGGTCCTGAGTTCAATTCCCAGCAACCACATGGGGATTCTCACAACCATCTAAAATGGATCTGATGCCCTCTTCTGGCATGTAGGTGTACATGCTGATAGAGCACTTAGACATAAAATAAATAAATTAATCTTAAAAAAAAAAAAAAAGGAGCAGCATCTCCAACTGCTCATCTGCGAGGGGGCAACTTGGTGAGGCTTCCCCCCAACCTCCAGCTCCTGGATAGGGAGAGGTACACAGCACAGCCCTGGCCCTGTTCATACACACAGGCCTAGGGCATGCACCCCCACACAATGCCCTGCCTCAGGAGCTCTGTGCATATGCACATCTCCATAGCCAAGGTGGGCTAGGAGTGGGTGCATAGCCACAGCAGCTCTCAATTTCTATACAAATGACCAAAAAGAAAGAAAGAGCAAGCCCTGTGAGGAAGAGGGGGAAACCCACAACTCTTCCATCTCTCCTGGAAAATAAAAAGTCATCTGTCCCTGCCTTGGGCCGTTTGCCATGGGCCACAAAGAGGTGGTCACTACCAACCTAGTGGCTTGCAACCTCTCATCCAATGATGGCAAATGAAAACAGATTTCATGCACAGCCCAAGAGACCTGGGTTTGAACCCATTGTCACTGAGCAGCAGCAAGAGTATGGAGGAATTTCTGCCCCTCTCTGAGTCTTAGGTTGGCACCATCCCATCATCCAAGTAGGGGGGACAGCTATTGGCTCACTGAAAGCAAATGCTTGGCACACGGCTGGAATTTCGCTTAGAGTAGCCATCATCACAATTATGACTCCTACAACCATCATCACCATCGTCGCCACCTTTGACATCATCACAATCATCATCATCATCATCACTGCCACCCTCATCACCACCACTGTTATTACCACCATCAATGCCATCACCAACACCATCAATCGTTACCACTACCACCCCATAACTATCTTTATCATCATCAGCATGACCGTTACTACCATCATCATCCTCACATTACTGATATGCCTAGTACTTCATTATTTTTAGACTCCTCCGCCTTGTACCTTGATAGCCTCTTAAAAACCCAGGTTTTCCAAAAAGCATAATTTCACTCCTAAAGTGGCTGTAAGGGTGGCCACCCAGCCTCCTTCAGCAAACACAAGCTCTCTCCAAGGCAGGCTTTGTGCCAAGATGAATAAGCTGGCAGGCACGTGGGCAGCCTCTGCCCCTTTTCGGTGTGCCAGGTTTGTCTTTACAGGATCTTGCTGAATCCTCATGGCCATTCTGTCAGCCATACTTTGCTGTCCCTCAGCAAGGAAGAAACCAGAGAGGTGCAGGGGCATTTTCAAGGCCACACAGAGTGGGGGACACAAAGCAAGCCATTTTGCAGCTCACCTCCTGTCATGGCTCCGGGTATGATACTCTAGCATAGCTGAGGTGGGGGGGGGGGTAGGGTGGGACACCAGTCCTTAGGTATGACTGTGTGGTCTAGCTGGCTTGAAAATGGCCTAGGGTTAGAGAGAGCCCTCCTAGGCTTGGTGACGTCTCCAGGCTATAGACGGTAAGTATACATTCCTGGAGGACTGGGATGCTCTCTGTTACCTTAGAGGGCCCAGGCCGGGCTAACTGGAGAGACCCATGCAATAACAGCTGGAAGACAGGGTCCCACTCTTCTAAGAAGTTCATTTCCTCCTAGGTCTCTGTTCTCCACCTGGAATCAGCGTGTGTTTGTCAGCACAGAGTCTGAGGGGTCTTTGCATGTGATAGCCCCTCATGATGAAGCCTAATCTGCTACTCTGGGCACCAAGAGCTCTGCTGTGATGTACTGATACGAACCATAATCAAGAGATACTTCCAAGTGCCTGTACCGCTGTCCCAGCTGCGTGGTAGAAGGTGCCTTTTGTCTACCCTAACTTTGACTTCTCCACTGTAGTACTGGGAGCGGAGCCAGGAGTTCTACAGGGTCCTGCTCTCCCTGTTTCACTGTTCCCCAAGGCAAGATGGAGTGGCCTTTGTCCAGGCTCATACAGGTCACCGCCTCATCTCAAGAAGACAAAGGCCAGACCCCTGGCTCCAGTAGCCATTGGTCTAGACTGTCTGGCAGACCATCGCAGCGTTGCTGAGTGTAGACTCTGGCCACGGCTAAGATGACAACAGCACCGTGTCTTAGATTCTAGAATTGGGGGTGGTAATGCACACTCTAGTCAGGCAAGAGACTTCATCCCCAGAATGAGAGCCTGTGAGAACCCAGACACCTGTGTGAAGCTTAGAATGCTGAACTCAGCCGTGGACGGATGAGAGAGCCTCAGATCTGAAACCACACAACCCACAGCCCAAGAGCCAGAGCCACCTGGAAGGAAACGTGTTACCAAGTCACAAGCTCTATGGACGCTTGGACCAAAATTCTGGGATGAAGCACAGGCATGAGGAAGCAGAAGCCCTGGAACTTGCTGTGCCTTGGAAACCTTAGAAGGATGTGGAGCTTGCTTACCTGCAGATCCTCTCCCCTGGACACCATGCCATTTCACATTGGGTACCGTATTTTTCCCAGCTGTCTGTCACCATCATTTGAACATGCAGACAAGTCTCTGTGTCCCAGCCTGCTCTAGCCAACACTTGCAGCACCCCCAAATAAACAAGACAAAACATCCAGGCACTCCTAAGGGGAAGTCCCAGAGGAATGTCATTGATTCCTCTTTCCTGTTATAAGGAAACAGAGACTACAAACAACTACACACAGGACACACAGAAGTGTTTCCCAGCCTCTACAACAGGCTCAAGTCCCCTAAGCCTCTCCTTGGACCCTCTTTAGACCCTTCTGGCTTCATGGATTCAGTTGCCTCACAGAGAGAGGGGGGGGGGATATTTACAACTCAGTTCCGTTCACGGTCTTCAGCATGGCCTTTGTCCATTACAGCGTTCTGTCATAATGATAAAGACAGGCACACCTGGAACTGTCTCAGAGCGGGAGGCTAGACAGAGACTGCCTTCACCGCTCCCTGGCCTGCTGTAGATCTCACACAGCAAGCCTGTCCATTTCAGGGCATGGAGGCCTCAGTGTCCTTCCTGGTGTGTTCCTGGCCGATTAGAAAATCTTGTCGTCGTCCTTTTAACCCATACACTCCAGCTGTGATTTGGCCCTTTTGCTGTGTCCGGTGTAGACGGTGATTGCCTGGGCATAAATAAACGCCTTTGGTTTGCTTAGAGGAAACCCTAGCTTCCCGCACCCAGCTGAGGGTGCTCTCCCAGCTCTGTCTGCCCCGTCCCAGCCCTGACAGGCCTTGTTGACTCCCAAGCTTCACCAGGGCTGACAGCTCTTTGCTCCATTTTGCCCAATGCCTCTGGATCCTAAGCAGACTGGCAAGGCAGTTACCTGTAACTAGGTGGAAATTCCTAGGCAAGATCCTGTCAGGCTCTAGAAGGAAGGCCCATGCTACCAACTCCAGGACAAGGAAAGTAAGGGTCACTGCACGGTGGGACTGAACTCCGGGGTGGGTGGGAGTGGCCCAGAAGGCTTGAGATCAGATCCACTCTGCTGCTGCTTGAAACTGATTCTGTGCTAGGCAGGAGCTCTGCCACTGAGCCATACCCTTAATCCCAGCTTGCATTTCTAGGCCTCTCAAAGCAGCAGCTGGCTCAAGGACCACAGTCCAGGCTAGCCTCCTGATATCCAGAAACACTCACTCCTTTTTAGACCCTTCAATTTTGCTTATCTGGATTTCCTTTCATCTGTAGCTGTCAGCTCAGAAGATTCTCACAGAAGCCCCCAAAAGATAGGCCGGATGTGTGTTCATGGACCCACTATACAGAAGGGACAACTGAGGCACAGCCAGGGCATGAGACTTATTCAAGGTCACCCAGTTGACTATCCTGCCTGTAAACTCCCTTGATGCTGATCAGAACCAGACACAGGGCAATGAGCAGTCCTACCTAGCAACCAACTTCCTGTCCTGACTTCAATTCAGCAGAGCCTGAGGCCTCTTCACTGTCCAGCTGATCCTAGAAGGCCTGCTTGCTTTCTGTAGCTTGAGCCAGTGAGTATCTGAAGGAATCAGTAATCAGCCCAGCCATAAAACCAGGTCCCACAGGCATGGGATAGCTGGGGAGGAGTCCCAAGGGAGGCCTGCTCAAAGTTGGGCTCTGAAGGGAACAGAAGGGAAGCAGCTAAGTTAAGGCAGGGCTTAGCAGCTTGGGAAATACCAAGTGTGTGCATGTGCAAATGCACCTGTGCAATCCTCTGTGTGTGTGTGTGTGTGTGTGTGTGTGCATGTGTGTGTGCAGCATATGCATGTGTGTGTACATATGTGTATCTCCAAGAATATAGGCTCAACAGCCATTGGAGGCAATGGGACGGCAAGGGGAGGGTCCAGTGTCTGTTTTCTCAGGAGTCTGGAGCTAGTCTCAGCCACAGTTTCCCAGTGAGGGTGGACGAGGTTTTGGAGCCAACGGCCTCAAGAGCAACAACAAAGCTTATGAGAGCAGCTGCACATCACGTGCTCCAGGAGGCCAAGTAAGGGAGAGGCAGTGTGGCCCACATACCCCACTGCACCCTGCAAGGCAAGAGAACTCATTCTCAGCCAAGGCTATACAGTGGGCAAGCACAAAGCTAAAGTCTGAGTCCAGTTCAGGAAGGCTCTGTAAAAACCCTGGGCCTTCAAAGCCAGCTCATCCTTGAACACAAGGATAAGCACAACATCCAAGATAAACACAAGCCATGTGAAAAGCTCAAGTCCTTGCCTCTCTCCCTGTTCTGTACTGAATCATTTCCGCCACTGCCATTAGCCATGCAGCCGACACGCAGCCACGCAGCCACGCAGCCACGCAGCCAAGGGGTGGCCCCAGCCTAAGCCTAAGCTAAAACATTTGGTGGACCCTCCAGGCTCTATTACTAAACCTCTAGAACACCAGCTTGTGTCAGACACCTTATGATGGTGACGATGCCATGCTCTGACCAAACACAAATCAGTTTGCTTTGTTTAGGTACTCTGGTCTCCAGGCCTTGCAAGGTACTCAAGGCTGAGGGATAAGCCCTCCTTTCCAGGCTCTGCCCTCATCCCCATCCCTCAGTATCTAGGAGATGAAGCCCTCATTGATCATGGAGACACTGGGGGCTCTTTTTTGTCCTGTATGATGTTTAAAAAGAGAACTGTCAGCTGAGGATGTGAAACCGGGTCCACAGCTAGCTCCTTCCGGTCACGTGCCCTGCACCACACCCCTATTTCTCCACTCTCGTGCCGCCTCTGCAGCTGTCTCCTCTTGTCTGTGCTGGGTAGGATGAGGACCTGGCAACTCCATCCCTCCATGGGAGCCAGCAGGAGCTGACAGCTGTGTTCCCTGGAGTACCACCCTGGGCAGAACAGATCCTCTGAGCCTCTTTCAGAAAGTTCCGCTCGTGGTCCCAAGTTCTTGGAACTGTCTTCTGCTCCTCCCAAGCCCCTGAGGAAATAGCCTCATCACCTAGCTCCCCAACCCATCCCTGAAATAGCCCCTTCCACAGACAAAGGGTAAGAGGGGAGGCCCAGAGCCCTCTGGGAGACCCCACAACTCTGAGGCACACTCCAGACTTTTGGAACGACCCCAAACCAATTTGAAAGAGCTGACCTGCCCCCTAAAAATAACAACATCCACTAACAGATTTAGTTTAAGTGCTCAGAGATTGTGGGGTGATTTTCAGATAAACAGCGGCTCCCAGTATGCTTCGAGGCAGGACTTTTCAGTATCTTTACTAGAAACAGGAGGAAACAAGACCTGGAAAGATGGCTCATTTTCCCAGAGGCTCTCAGCTGGAAAGAGGCCACACTGGTATGGTATGAGGCAGCAGGAGGGTCTCAGAAAGGAGGGAGGGAGAGAGGGAGGGAGGGAGGGAAGGAGAGAGAAGGAGGGAGGAGAAGGAAGAGGGAGGGAGAGAAGGCCAGGATACATGAGTCCTGTCACCTCCCAACACCAAGACCCATGCAACTGGGCCAAGCAGCAGTCACAGGCCATGTTCCTGAGAACATTCCAGGTACTGTGCCAGGTGCTACAGCAACACAGCTCAGGTCCCCACAGGTGGCCACCCTTGGTCCCAGGGGAGTCATTCCCCCTGCCACCTGCTCCTGCCCAGAAAGCCTCAGGAGAATCACAGAATGAAGCTGTTAGCCTCCCTTATCCCCTTTTCCCTCCTCCTCCTCCTCTTTCTCCTCTTTCTCTTCCTCCTCCTCTTCCTCCTCTTTATCCTCCTCCTCCTCTTCTTTCTCCTCTTCCTCCTCCTCTTCCTCCCCTTCCTCCTCCTTCTCCTCCTCTTCCTCCCATCCCTTCCCTTCCTCTGGCTCCCCCTTCCCAGCAGATCCTTTCATAAAGTGATCTTAGCTCAGGTTCTGTGGGAAACCCTCAGTTTCCCTACCAGCTCACTACTGCTCCTTTCAGCTTTCTGCTGCTATAACAAAATACCCTAAGCTCATACTTCCCAAAGAAAATGGGTTTATCTAACTCACAGTTTGGGCTAAAAGTCTTAACATCAAGTCCTTTGAAGCTCCCATGGAGAAGGCCACCAAGGCTAGAGAGACTGAGAGGTCACCTGGCAAAGCAAGAAGCTTTCTTTCTCATGATAGCCTTTGGGACATAACCAGGGTCCTGGAAGAGTTACCTTCCAATCACCTCCCACCAGGCCCCGCCTCTTAAAGGCCCAGCGCCTCTCATTTCGTCCACCAACACTGTGGGAACCACATGAACCCTTGAGACGCACACTCAAACCAAGTCCAAGCTACATCAGCTCTGGCCTGAGTGGAGGCTTTAAACATTTCAGCCCGAGAACTTGCCCTTGTCTGTCCCTTCCTATGGGAGGTGCTCACAAGCAGAGGGCAGGGCCTGGCTGGGCTCAATGAACAGGATACCCCCCCTTCAGCTCTCTATGCCACTCAGCTTGGCCGCTCTAAGGAACTTCCAGACCCTAGCCTGAGTTCTTTAGGGGAAACCTCACAGATCCATGGTCTCTCTCCATGTCGCCTGGGCAGTTCCACCCACTCAGACCCCAGAGAATAACAAACCTGCTGTGAGGTCAGGACTGGGATGAGGGTTGGCCACCCAGGCCGGGGTCAGCTATGGCCTGTCAGCTCTGCTTTTCGCCTTTGAACACCCAAGCCCTGGGGGACTGGCGCCTCTGGCCTGTGGTAGGAGGCAGGGCTGGGGTCCAAGGGCATCTGGCAGGGTAGGCAGAAGGCCAATGGCCTCCCCTAGCAGGACTCTGAACCTATTTACATCCTAAGATTTCAGCTGTTCTGGGATCTGAGTCTCTCTCTGCTCTATTTCCCTTTTTCTTTTGCAATCTCCAAGAAACCCGAGCTGCCAGCTGGGTGGGGGTGATGATTTTGCTCTGTCTGACATCTGGATCACATTAGCAGGCAGGCATGCTGACTCAGGCCCGTGCTCCCCTGGGCTCCAGCCCTCAGCTGGACATGGAGAGGCACAGGTGACAACCCCCTCTCTGACCTCCCTCAAGACAAGGACCACTACTCATCAAGAAAGTATTGGGAGTGAGGGAGGTTCAAAGCTTGAAGGGTAGCTGCTAGGCTTGGCATGCTGGGGAGAGGGAGGCCCTAGAGAAAGGTGCAAGGTCAAATTGCAGATGTGGAAAAGTGGCCCAGACAGGTTAGGCAACTTATCCAGTGTTGCACAGCGGAGCAACATACAGAACGATGACTTGAACTTGGCCTTTTAGCTTACAAATTCAAGACTCTTTCCCTTTTTCTAATGGACTCCCTCACCGGCATCAGGATCCTTCCTGGTGGCAGGCAGACCCTGTGTGAATTGTCCTGAAATCAGCAAAACCATCCAACTGCAAGCAGCCACCAGTTCCTCTTAGAGCTACCTGATGACTTTTATGCCCATAGACTTTTTCTTTTGTGTGGTCCTTCCTTTATAAGTTACTAAAAATTATATTTTCGTGTTCTATCCTGGCTAGATTCTAATTACATGATGATGATGATGATGATGATGATGATGATGATGATGATGATGATGATGTCTACTTCCTTTCATGGTCTTAAAACACATAAAGTAGAACCATTTCTGTGTATCCCTAAAAAGATGATGAGCAGCCTTGATGCTGTCTGTGCTGTGGTGCTATTGCCAGGAGGAAACTCTTGGCTCTTCTTCAAGTGTAATGTTTCCTGATTTGGGCTTTCATTTTTTCCTCTGTGTTGCATTGTTCTGAGCCTCTGAGCTCTGCCCGGCCTCCAACCTGCCCTCAAAGTGATCTTTTAAACTGTTAGCCTGAGCCTGTTACCTAAACCCAGATGGCTTCCCTGCCCTCAGCACTAAGCTCAGGGTTACAGCCTGGCATGCAAGCCTTCACCACCTGCTCTGACCACACCTCCTGCCTCTCCTCTAGGAGTGCCAGCTGGGAACAAGGGCATGCAGTACCCAGAGAGGCCTGGGATGCCTTCCCTCCTTGGTCTAGCTCCTCCCCTCTGAAACCTCCCACAGTGCCCCAGGCAGAGTGGGACAAACTCTTGAGCCACCACCCAAGCCGTGCCTATTCTAGAAGCATGCCTGTACCCAAGAGACACTTAGAGAGGTCTTCATAACCCCAACTCCAAACACACAAACTGGAAACATTGGAGGATTGGCGGCTCAGAGCCACTGTGGCTCAGATCCTCAGGGTCCTGCCCCACTAGGCTGCAGACATCAACCTTGGGCTCAGGTGACCCTGCAGGCAGCCAACAGGTGTCTATTGCTACCACAGTTGACAGTCCAATGCTACCCTGACCTCTGTGCTTTACCAGGCAGCATATCCCCGAGGCTGGACCCATCGTGGGTTATGGGGCACACCAACTTGGTCAGATTAGGCAGGTGTGGCTTCTTGACTTCTATTTCCAGCCGTCCCTCTTTTTAAAAACAAAACAAAACCTCTGATCTTAAAGGCAGTGGGTGCAGGACATAAACAAAAAAAACCTAGACTCAGAGGACTTGAGTTCCAAGCATTGAGAGTTACCAGCTCTGTGACCATGGGCAAGCCACTTAATGTCCCTGGGCCTCAGTGTTGGGGGAAGGAAAATGAGGAACTTTCTCACACCTACTGAGAAGGTGAGGGGCTTACAGGCTATTGGACAGTGACTTTACCGTTTAGCTTCAGACCTTAAAACTATCTCATCGCCACTGCGCATGCCCAAGGGCAGGGACTGTGAGGTTGGTTTGCTGCTGTTGTTGTTACATTTCGAATGAAGTGGCAA
This sequence comes from Rhynchomys soricoides, assembly GCA_019843965.1. Classification (NCBI taxonomy): domain Eukaryota; kingdom Metazoa; phylum Chordata; class Mammalia; order Rodentia; family Muridae; genus Rhynchomys; species Rhynchomys soricoides. Next base: position 1,932,440 of record JADRCH010000236.1, read on the forward strand.
CACTCTTGGCTCCTAAGCTTTCCTAGATAAGACATCTACCAGAGATGGGCCTGGCACAACCTCACCCACAAGGAGTGATGTCCCTTACACAGCAGATCCCCATCACCTCCCACCTCTGCTTTGGAAGCTCCAGACTTCTTGTAGCACCCAGCATCCCTCACAGTGCCTCAGCATCAGGCAAACAGAGCCAGAGAGACCACTCTCCTGATCTTTTTACGGTGTCCTCGTCTTTTAAATAGTCTGTCATGTATCCCAAGCTGTCCTTGAACTTGATATGTAGCAGAGGGTGACACAGAGCTCCTTGCTGCCTCTGTAAAATGCCAGGGTGGACAACCTGGGGACCTGGCAAGGTACACTCTAGCCCAGTTAAACTATGGAAATTCTAAACGCATTCAGATCATTTAGAAATTCTTCTACAGAACAAAAGATAGAAGAGTGGAAAGCGCATTTGAAGAAACAATGGCCTAAAACTCAAAATCTAATGACAGCTTTTTATTCCTGGTTTCGAAGATAGGGTTTCTCTGTGTAGCACTGGCTGTCCTAGAACTCACCCTGTAGACCAGGTTGTCCTCACATCCACAGAGATCCTCCTGCCTCTGCCTCCTGAGGCCTGGGAAAAGTGTGTGCCACCACAGTGCATCCAAGCTCAACAGTCTACATGTAGGATAAACACAGAAATAGACCCAGCACAGTGAACACCAGAAAGCCCAAACCAGCAGCTCCTGGAGCTGTGCAGGAGTGATATTTCTGTGTGCCATGCCGGTGAATTAAGATACATAATATAAACCATATCCAACAAGTACATCACTACAAAGTAGCATTAAATCATTTTTAAAAATGAAAATGTTACATTAGAAAAGTAACAGAAAGGAAAGAAATAAGAATTAAATAAAGGAATTGAGAAAGCAATGTATAAAAAACAGAAGCTCATGGTAGAAATAAATCAAACTACACCAATAATACTAAAGGTGAATGGGTTAAAGAATCCAATCAAAATGCTGAGATTTTTTTTTCAAATTGGGCATAAAACTCAAAATCCAATCAATTAGATGCTATCTCCAGGAAACTTACTTCAGATTCAAATATCTGAATAGATTAAAAGTAATCACCAGAAAGCCAGGTGTGCCACTGTGAGAAAAAAACAGACTTCATGGGTTTGTTTTAGTTCTATTTTCTTTCGGTCCTAGGGAGTCAACCCAAGATGTGCTTGCAAGTGCTAGGTAAGAGCTCTACCACCAAGTTGTATCTCTGATCCTAATACAGACTTTAAAACAAAAATCAAATGTTACTAGAGTAAAAATAAAAAGGGGTATTTTATAATGGTTAAAGGATCAATTCATCAGAAAGATACAGCCATTAGAAAGATAGGGCATACCTAGTACACTAAAGCACACAAAGAAAAACAGACAATTGAAGACAAAGGAGTAATTCAGAAACAGTAGTTGGTATCTGCATTTAATGGATAGAGAACTGGGCAGAACATCAACAAGGCAACAGGAGACATAAACAGCCCTGTCAGCCAGCATGACTAGCAGACAGCCCAGCGGGCCCCACCCAATCTTCTCCCAGACCGGTCTCCAGGCCAGCCACATGCTGAGCTCTACAACAGCCACAATGCAGTTAGAAGGGATGAACAATACAAAGCATGTTCTCTGACCACAGTGGAATAAATTCAGAAATCGTCAAAAGATATTTGGAAAGCTCACAAGTATGTGGCCATTAAACAACACATTTCTAAATTACCAGCAGGTCCGAAAGGAAAACTCAGGAAAATGCGAGGTGGCATATGAAAGTCATGACACTCTGCAGCATGTGATGTGGCTCATGGAGCAATCCATAGCTATAAACATTGACAATGATAAAGGAAGGTGTGGGGCCTAGGGAGCTAGCTCAGTGGCTGTGCACAATCAAGACCTAAGCTTAGATCTGCAGAACCCATGTGAAAGCCTGGTCATGTATATCTTATATTCTCTGCATGGGGGAGGCAGAACTAGGAGGATCCCTTGGGGCTTGCTGGCTGGCCAGTCTGGGTGAAATAATTCCAGTGAGAGAACTGGCTTAAAAAGTAAGTTGGAGGGGGCTGGAGAGATGGCTTAGTGGTTAAGAGCACTGACTGCTCTTCCAGAGGTCCTGAGTTCAATTCCCATCAACCACATGGTGGCTCACAACCATCTGTAATGGGATCTGATGCCCTTTTCTGGTGTGCCTGAAGACAGCTACAATATGCTCACATACATGAAATAAATAAACAAACCTTTAAATTAAAAAAAAAAAAAAAAAAGTAAGTTGGAGAAATGACTTAAGAAGACACCAGATGCCAGCTTCTGGTCTCATAGGAGCACACACATGCACATATCTTATACACACATATACATGCACATATCACACCCCCATACATACATATATGCACATATCACATACACACATTATATACATACATGCTCATATCACACACATTACACACACACACTATACACACCCACACACATTAGATACATGTACATATCACACCATATTACACACATATCACACACACATATTATACACACTCACACACACACAAAGCAGGGGCAGTGGCACAATTTCTCATTTGGGCAGTGGAAGAAGGAAGATCAAGAGTTCAAGACCAGCTAGATCCTGTCTCAAAAGAAGAAAGGAAGGAAGGAAGGAAAGAAGGAAGGAAGGAGAGAGGGAGGGAGGGAGGGAGAGAGAGAGAGAGAGAGAGAGAAAGAAAGAAAGAAAGAAAGAAAGAAAGAAAGAAAGAAAGAAAACCAAACCAAAATGAAGGTGTGGCTAGGTATGGCAGCAAATACCCGAAACTCAGTACATGGGTGGCTAAGGCATAATGATCACAAGTTTGAGGCCAACCTGGACTATAAAACATCTCATAACAAAACCAAATAAATCATAACAATGAGGAAACGTATGGTCAGTGACCCAACCTCAGCCCCCACACTGAGAAACAAGAAGAAACAAGCAAGCAACTCCACAGAAGGGAACAAGAAAGGTCAGAGTGGAAAACCAAAGTCAAGGACTTTCAGGGATATTCTAAGCCCAAACCACAGCAGTACTATCTACAGGAGTGGGTGGACACAGCCTTGCTGTGCACGGAGAATCGATAAAGGCATATCAGTTCAGTGGGATGCCACACGGCCTTAAAAAGAAATGATGACCCATGATACGACATCGATGAGCCATGATGATCTTCCTGTCTCAGACTCCAAAGTACAGGGGTGGGTCACCGCATCTCACTTACATATTAATTATTTTGACCTGCTCTATAACATGGGTTCGAAACATGGGTTTATAAAAATTTAGTTGTCCTTTTCCTCTCTTCGAGAAGACTTGCACTCAACACCTGATAGGATAAGAATCCCAGCTGGTTCAGGAGTCAGGTGACGAGGTCCCAGAGAGCAATGTGACCCAGCAGCTGCTTGTGCAGGTGGGGGGTTGATAGCATCCAACTAAATTCCAGCCTACCCAAATCCCTACCATCCAGCACCCAGCAGGGGTGAGGAGGTGCTCTCTTCATGGTCGTGTCCAAGAGGAGAGAGTGCTGTCAGAGAGCCTGTAACAAGCATTTCCATGGTGCCAGACCCTGCCAGGCACGTTTTCTGCCTTTGATCACTGTTTCCAGGTGTTAGTTAGAGTCTTCCTTTGCTTTATCCCAACCCTGCCTCTACCGCTGAGGCAGGCATGGAGATTCCTGGGCTTCCAGGAGTCCCAGATACCATCAGGTTTGGGAACAAATTAGAATAGACAGCCTCAGACAGCTCATCTAGGCTGCATGGAGCACAGGTCTCAGATGGGTGTGGCCCAGGTACTCATGGAGGCACCAAGTACTAATTTTGGGTCCTCAGCTCTATAGCTCTCAGAGACTCATTTGTCCCTCTGTCAAGGGGCCCCTCCTCCCTCATCTGCCATAGAGCTGAGAGACAGTGATCAATGTGAAGGCAAGCCAGTGTCAGCACTGTGCTGGAAATTGAGGGACCCTCTCTCCAGTAGTCGGAAGACTCACCTCCCTGTGTTAAAATTCTGGTTCCTCCCCTAACCAGCTCAGTTTCCGCATGAGTTTCTCCTTTCTCCAAGGACTCATCCCAGCCTCCCAGAAAGGCTCATGTGAGCCTGACACACAGGCAGTCACCTGCACTACATGAAAGGCTGCCATTTGGCACAGGGTCTGTCTCCTCCTCAATGAGAATGGGTCTTGCTTGCCCATTTTCCAAGCTGCCCATGGGGGGGATAGTTCCCGAGGTATCCTGAACTGCTGCATATGGGAGCACTTAGCTGGGAAGGGTGGGCAGCCTCTGAGTCCTTATCTGTTGCCCAATCAGAGAGCCCTGGGGGAGGAGGGGAGCTCAACCTCCAGCAAAGTCACAGAATTCCAAGGGCCTCTTGCTCACTGCCCCCATGGAAGGATGGGGTGTGGAATGTGGGAAACATCACCTTTGGTGAGCTTCCATCTTGTAGGGCTCCTGTAGCGGATTCGCACATGTCACCATGGAGGTTGAGCTGACATATGGGTGTAGTGTGGGCCTGGGGTTTTGCTTCTCTACCAAGTTCTCTGGAACCATTAACAGAGCTGTGTCAGGGCTAGTCTTGAAGCAGCAGAGACCCGAAGCCTGGCACAGCCCTTCTCAAGAAATGCCTAGGATGCAATGGTGGTAAGCCCATCCTGGCTCCCCACCCAGCTCCACTCTGGTTTCCAGCATCCGGAGGGCAATACTGCATAGCTTTTCAGAATTGATAGGATTCCATTTCCATTACGTATATAAAATAAATCCAGCACTACATTAGTAAAGAAAAAAATGGAAAATGTGAAGAAAAAAAAAAGTAGGGGAAAAGGATCTCTGATAAGTTCACACTGCGCTAAAAAAGATGGCTGCTGTCTTCTCTCCCAAGGATCCTGTATCTGTCAAGGAGTCAGTCACCCAGGGAGTGGCATTGGCTGCAGATGCCTTGCTTCATTACAGCAAAGCACAGGGGACAGAATGGGGCTGCCCCCACCCCCTCTATCTCCCAGCCCTGCACCCTGAGTGGGATACTGGGTCTCTTGGCACCTGATGCCTTTACCCTGACCTATTCTGGGGCACAAAAAGTCAAGGACCCTCATCCTTCCTTGCTCTAGGCAGAGGAGGCAGTGGTGGGCCTGAGGGAGGGAGTGCACATCTGGGTTCCTGGCCAGAAGCCCACATTCCTTCCTGGTGAGTGTGAGCAGATGGGGTCTCCAGAGAGTTATGAAGAGGCTGCTGGCTGCCTCCTGCCCCACTGGAACGGGACCCACTCTGCAGGAACACTTGAGGGACCCGAGGGGCCAGAACCTCACGTGGGGGCCTGGTTTGTGTCCAAAATCCCTCATGCAGATTGCTGAGCAAGCATCATGGGCCCAAGTGGAGTCTGTACCACTCTACTTCAGACAGCCTTGTCTTACTTAACAGTACCATGGAAACAGAAGGCCCTGAGGAGACTATGGTGCCCATCTACCCACAGACTCAGCTGCGAAGAAAGCTTGTGTGCTGAGTTCCTTACCTGAGGGCAATCCTTAATGTAATGTCCTTTGTTGAAACACAGGTGGCACAGGTAGTTCGGAGGTGGCCGCTTGCTGGGCTTGCGCGCCTCGGAGGTGAGCGTCAGATCTGAGAAATGCTCGGTGAGGGAGCTGAGGCCATCAGCGATGTTGTTGAGGGAGCCGTAGGGCGAAGCGTTCCTATACACACTGCTGCTCAGCGCCTGTGGGAACAGAAGCTACTCAGAGCTGTGGCAAAGGAGACTTTCAAACACCACCCGGCACGGATCCACACAGATCTAAAGCCCAAGTTCAAATCTTAACTCCAGTTGTGGGTTTGGTCTCAGGGGCCCTGCCTATTCTGTGGGAACACGAGAGTGACCCCCTAAGGCTTCCTTCCGTAAGGGTAAAGGGAGGTTATGAGTCTAAAGTTCTTTGTCACGTACCTGGGCCCTAGGACCCCTGGGTACACGGTGATGATGTTAACAGCTTCGAGTGTTGTTACTATCAGCTCTTGACACACTACACCAGATGTGGAGGAGGTTAATACTCTCAACTTGACAGGACCTAGAATCACTTAGGAGATAAATCTCTCATCGTGTCTGTGAGGGAGCTTCCAGATTGGGTTAAGCAACTTGGGGAAAGCCACCCTAAATGTGAGAGGCACCGTTCCATGGGCCAGGGTTCCAGACTCAACAAAAAGGCAAATGGGGTACACAACAGCCTTTATCCCCCTCTCTTTTCAGATTGTGCACACACTGCAGTCATCGGCCCCAGGCTCCTGATGGCGCCACCTCTCTGTCTTGATGGACTGTACCCTCTGACAGTGAGCTAAAAAGTACAGCCTTCCTTCCTTAGGTTGCTTTTACCTGATATTTTGTCACAGAAATGAGAAAAATGACTAAAACAGGCGGCCTCATGGGAAGCCACTTGTTAGGTATGGAGGATTTCAGACACATCTCTGTTGACTCTACTTCCCACCTAGTAAGAAGGAGACTTGGAGGCTTGCGGTGTGGCTACCATTTGGAGAACTGAAGGCTGATGCACAGATAAGCCCAACCTGCCTGAGCCACCTCTCTAAAAGCCTGGAGGGGGAAGTAGCTACCTCTCCCACCTCCACATGACAGGAACCAGACACCCGGTTGAGCTCCCAAGCAGACACGGCTCAGGCCCTCCTGCTGTATATAGCCTCTATTTATAGACATCACAGGCTCTGGGTGGCATGGCACACTGGAATTTAGTGAAGGTGGGGCCTGTGGTGGGGCTGGCAAGGAATGGCCAAGGACTCCCCTTTCCTAGTGAAGGGCCAAGGCTAGAAAGCAGCAGCTTCCCGGGGAAAGTCAATAGTGAATCTGGACACACAATGGTTGGAGTCCTCTGAGCCCTCTCCAGATGCCCCAAATAGCAGAGATAAGCTCTGGCCCTGGGCTGATGGGGAGATGAGGCCTTGCTTCCAGGAGTCCTTAGAATGATAAAGAAACAAGGTTTCTGGAACCAAGAGCTTAGACTCCTTTGTCCTTTGGAGCCCAGCAGGAGCCTAGAGCTGAGGCAATCCTCTGTCTCTTCCGTATGGGAAGGAGAAAACAATTAACAGCCGTCTAGGGCATGGGATACCCTTGGACCTCTACTGGGTGACCTGAACTGGCCCTTCCCTTCTCTGGGCCTCTATCGATCTTACTTTATTTTAACCAGAGCCTGGGCTTGGAAGAACACAGACACCATACCTGGGGTTGCCCAGGGCTAGCACACAGCTTCCCTGTGATGATGCTGGAATCACATGGATCCTTAGCCCTCTGGGGCAACATGAAACCCAAGACAGAGCACCCAAGCACCAGCCAGCATCAGAACCAACTCTTTAGCTCTTGTGAAAGCCCAGAATGGAGTGGCTCCCTGAGAGGCAACGGCCCCCATCCCAGAGGCAACGAGACTACAGGATCACTTTCTGAAGTACAGAAGAGCTTTGGTGGAAATCAGACAAGGTAGCCATGGTGACAGGCCAAACCCTAAGAACGATGCTCTTACTGAGACAGCTGCTTCACGTCATACCCCTATGAGTCACTGCCCACTACTTAACACATGAAATGAGTATCCAAAACTTGTATTGAATGACTTGGAAACTAGTAAGAAAAACAGTTTTCTGGGCTCCACCTCAGGGTCACCACAGCAGTGGCTTGGGACCAAGAGCATATTTTTGTGTGTGATCAAATATCCATAATGACAGTTACCAGTTTAACGATTTTAAAATGTTCAGTACCGTGGCACTGAGCATATTCTCACTAAGACACAGCGCACACCACCACCCACCTCCAGAGTCCTTCACCCCCTCATGCCCAAACACTGAATCCAGTATGCTGAATCCAAACACTAAATGACAGTAATTCCTGACCTGAATCTGCTTTGCCATTTCTGCTCCCCTACTCTGGAAAATTCAGGCGGCAGTGGCCACTTCACTGGCCTCAGAGCACCAACTCCTGGGTCCTTCTACATCTTGACTGGGAGACCTATCCCGTGCCATGAAGCCACCAGCTCCATCATCCCTAACTTGTCTGACTGAGGGCAGGCAACACAGCCCTGGCCTCTTAGAGAGAAGTTTATCCAAACAAGAAATCTGACGCTCCAAACCCTGTGACTCATGCTCACGGCTGGGAAATGCAATTTCACAAAATAACAACCCTCTTCTCTTCCCCCCTGTTCCTTTCTTTCCTTTTTGCTGGATGGGATTTAAACAAGTCCACAGCCTTCAAGACTGTTTTAAGAAGAAGGGAAAGTTTGGTAGATGCCAAAGCTACACTAATTACACCCTAAATAGTTCTCTCCCCAGGACTGTAGTCATAGTCCTAGACTCACGACAGACCCTCAGGTGTCCCCAAACAGCCCCCCCTCCCTGGCAGCTCAATATTCCCAGATGCCACCAAGGGTTGCAGATAAGCCTTCCCTAATAGATTCACGAACAGAGCAAGGCTGTCCTCCTAGAATCCTGGCCTCCACTGTCCCCCAGCCTGTCTTCATAACTACCACAGCTTTCTACCTCGAGCACCAGCCCAAGACAAACACCACACAGAACTAAGAATCCAAGAGGAGTCAGATGGTTCAACCACATTCCCATGCTATTAGTAGAGAAACCGAAGTTCTGAGGGCTACAGAGGCTCAGACCCAGTTGGAACCAGGAGCCAAGAGTCCAACTTGCCTGGTCAGGGCAGGCTGAGCAGGTCAGAAAGCCATTTCCTCTGCAAAACCCTATTTGAGCTCTGGCCACCGAGGTGAAAGGTAAGTCCTGGCTGCTTTCTGGCCTGCAGAGACTGGACAGAGTGTAGGTTGGGCCTTCTCTCTTAGAACAGAAGGGAGAGAGGGCAAACTTGATTGTCCCTGCAGGTATACCATTGCTGGGCTCAGACACCCAGATTCTGAAAAGTACCCTAGTCTGAACATATAAAGGGTAATCAGCAATCTACTACGCTGCAGGGAAAGCAAGCAGAGCAGAGATGCATGCATTCTGAAAGCCCTGCTCTTCAAGGGAAGGCAGTCCCACTATGTGATGGATGTAAGCCTCCAGGCTACATCAGCATCCTACATCAAAGATCTCAGAAGCTGGTAGGAAGCATGAGATCCTTCTACCACATGTGGGAAGACACAGCATCAGACTCATGGCCATTACTGGAATCTTCTCCAAGGTTCTTGATGGGCTGACAGGGAAAAGTAGATTAGAATACACTGGTCTGCTCTGACCATTAGCTGTTTGTGTACACTCTACAGAATCTTTTATTTTTCTTAGTTCCTCTTGACTACTAAGACACCATTTATCTGAGCACCAATCTCATTTTTGTAGAGCTAGAAACTGAGACTCAAAAAGACTTAGTAATTTGCCCTAGGCAACAGAGTCAAAATGTATTGGCCAGTTATATTTCACCCACACACAGACTCTAAGGCCTGGCTCCACATATACATATATACATGTATATGTATATATGAGCAGAGGTCAACATCAGACATGCGACATCATATGTAAAGCCCCTTGGTGCTAAGGAAGATGTGGTTCCAGCTTCTCTGGTCTCTGTGAAGGCATTGGAATCTGGGGAAGGCAGTTCTGCTGTGGACTCTGAAGGGCCGAGGCACAGGGTGGCAAGTGTGTGTCCTACTCTCCCCAGTGAAGCCTGCCTAGCTAGACTCTCCTGCAGGGCTATCACAAGGTACCACAGGCAAGGGAGGAATGACAAGCACTGTGCCGGTGGGCACACTTCTGAGAGTGGCCCAGACAGAATGGAAGTCTAAACCATAAAGATTGTTCAGGCAGGACTAGCAGGGTAGCAAGTGGGAATGAGACAGCCTCTGCCAGGAAAGACACAGCCATGGGCAAAGCCAGTGGTGAAGGTGATATTCAGGATCAGGCCAGGTACCCCAGAGAGATCAGACAGATATAGATAGATGCTCTATGTCCTGGTCTCTAACCCAAGACAGTCTTGGAGAAAAGAGCTTGATTCTAGCCCCTAGTTCTATGGGGTTCTTTTCATCAGCCACACAACTATCTTCTTATTCCTTAAAACCACCCAACTCTTCACCCAGCACACACACACACACACACACACACACACACACTGCAATAAGAAACCACTCACATCACCAGTGACTACACCCCCTTCTTCCAAGAGATCTGTACCTCTGTCCCCAGGGCCCACCTGGAATGGTGCACATACTGATCCTCTGCACACAGACAGGAGGGTGCACGCTGGGTTGGGGAGACAGTACACACAGGTGAGAAGTGGGCCACAGGAAAACGAAGCACACCATAACTGAGGGCTTCCCTGTCACATACAGTTCTGCCCATGTTCTTGTTTCAAGGGCCAGAAACATATGAACTGGCCAAGATGATCATGACCCTTACCAGTCCGGACATAGTTCACATTTCACATGTAAAATAGTTCTCCTTACAAAGCTGATGCTCAATAAAAGATCCTAGAATAATGGTCACATCTAGTTCTTTGAAATGAAGGAAGTGGCCAGAGAGAAATGGGGACCAGAGCTTGGGAGAGTAGACAGTGGATGTCAGACAGAGCCTAGCAGACTTACAGCCAAGGAAAGACTTTATTCCCACCTCAGTTTCTTGGCTTCCAACCCAGGGCTACCACTCACTTGATGGTGCTCATGAGTCATGGCTCCTTGCCCACTTTCCAGCTAAGAGCACTGGGACCCTTTGCCTTACACTTGTGAAACACACTTGTCAAGCAAAAGCAGAAAGCATGAATCTGAAAAACCAAGGACCGGGCAGGACTGTAGAATTGGCCAGGCCAGGGTATGATCTAGTCCATATCCTCTATAGCAGAGGCCTGGAGCTGGGATCCACTGTGAAGTGAGGGTGTCCACAAGCTGTGAAGTCATGGGCAGACATGTGTGCTTGTGCCATGTATACTGGGCTCACACCAGGGACTCCAAATGCCTTAAGAGTCTCAAAAGCGCTCATGACCAAACAAGGTAAGGACCATCTGCACATTTAAGCCACTACTAGGACATGGCTAGGGATGGGACTTCACCAGCTCCCAAGCCACTAATTGCAATTAATCTAGCCACTAATAAACACACATTCCTTGAGATAACCAAGGAGGCTGAGACAAGGGAGACCATCAACTTCATCGAAGGGCTGATGACAGAAGAGCGAGCAGGTTTCAAGCCATCTGCCCTATCCCCATTCACCTACTAAAATGAACTGAGCATCCAGTGTTGCCCATTTACTGACTGGGCATCAGAAGTAGGATTCCTACTCCCAAGTCTGACAACAGAAAGACACCACCATTGCGTCGTGCATGGCTGCCCAGCTGCCAAGCCTCCCAGCTGCCAAGCCTGCCACCTGCCCTAAAGCATCACACCTTGGCTACCACAGCCCATGTTGTTGGAGCAGCTGAAGGGAGAACTGCTCCCTAAAGCAGACATCTCATGACTCCCAGAAGAGACATCCATTTGTACTATAAGGGAACACCTTGGAATCTGTCCATGGGGATGGGGCTGGAAATGTCACAGGTAGATTCAACACACAAGACTGCTGGGTGCGTCCAGAAATGACAAGTTAACCAATGTAGCCAAAGGAGGACTGAGCTACAGAAGATATATTCACACATACACACACACAGAGAGAGAGAGAGAGAGAGAGAGAGAGAGAGAGAGAGAGAGGAGAGAGAGTGTGTGTGTTAAGGAACAGATCCAGTGGCTTATGCTTGGTTCTGTCCTTAGGTCTCTAAATGGAACCTCTTCTGGTCTGTGTGTTCAGCATCCCAAGGGGAGGAGTCAGATGTTTGGGGATTCTTCCCTAGTCATACCTCCAGGACTTTCCTCCCAGGTTTGAGCTGCCTACCTCCCACCTCAACCAGACCACAGAGACTATGGAAGTCAAATTTAGCCCCCTGCAAGGGAGTAGAGTGACCTTGCTCCACACATCCACACTGGGGAGCCTCTGATACCTGTTGTAGGCACAGGTGGTATTTCATCCAAACTCCCTACATTTGTCTAGGCCAGGGACTTTGTTTTTAATGTTTACACTTGTTTATTTAGCTGTATGTGTTTATGGGTACACACCACAGCATGCATATAGAGGTCAGAGGACAACTTATAGGAGTTGGTTCCCTCCTTCTACCATGTGCAACCCAGGGGTTAAACTCAGGTTGTCAGGCTTGGTGGAAGGAACCTTTACCTACCCATCTCTCGCCAGCCCTATTTTGTTTTTAGAGACAGGGTTTTGCCTGAACCCAGGCTGGCCTTGTTGAGCTCATTGCAATCCTTCTATGCTAGGACTACAGATACAGCCACTTCTTCCATCTGGAATCTTGTACAAGACCCTCTATTTTTCCTCCTATGTGTTCTTGCCATCTCTATGCTAAAGGGCTGAAGTCCCTTCACACCATTAACAAGTCTGCAGGGGGTGGGCCACAGCTGCAAAGCGTGGGGTCTGTAGTACTGTGGAAAGTGATGTATGAACCTAGGGATCTCCCCACTTTATGCCACCAAGAAGAGCTTTCTGACATTTAGAGCTATGTGGCCCAGGAGACCGCATAGCTGACTCAGTGGAACATCCCAGACCTGGAGATGGCTGGAAGAACACTGGCCTGTATCCTGAGCCAAAACCATTCTCTGGTTGAATTAAGTCTAGGAGATGTTGGGGTGAAGACTTGTTAACACATTTTGAATGAGAAGACTTCTCTGAGCCTTTACCATGCTGGTGAGCACTGTGTGAACAAAGGGATGAGTAAGCTGTGCTTTTCAAGCCGGTTTAAGCCCTTATTTCTCCCAGCATGCACAAAGGAGGGGTGGTCATTCCACAGTAGAGCCGCACTTCCTGGCTACATCTATTCTCAGAGAAAAAGGGAAACTTGTCCTAAGAATCTGAATTGAATGACATGGGGCAGCCTCATTTCCCTGCCGTGGCAGGAGTGAGCTAAAAAGCCTGCCAGGACGGGCTCTGAGAACTCCCCCAAGGGTCCAAGAGGTAATGCTTAACTCTACTTTTCCAGAAGTGGAATTTGTGGCGTCTACACTGCTGGGAATTTAAATTCCAAACAGAATTCGGCAAGGGAGATCCATGCAGTCCACCCTCCACCCCCCTCCTAAGCCCCACCTCCTCCTGTAGCACCTGGAGAGAGGGGCTCAGCCAAGGAGTCTCTCTCTCTCTCTTTCTCTCTCTCTCTGAAGACATCCAGCTGTGACCACAGATGCCATCTCTGAAAGCCGAGTTTACCAGACCTCATTTCAGAACCCAGAAAGGTTTTAACACACTTCCATCCGAAGGCCACCTCCTGGATTGTCCTGTACGTGGATGTAAACTCTGTCACCTTCCTCTCTGCTCCCAGGGCAAGAGGGTTACTCAGGACCCTTGGCTTATCTTCAGCTCCCAGAGCTGAGGTTCCAGGGGCACAATAGGCTTCTGTGGCCCCGTGTCCTCACCTCCCCCAATGCCGGCTGCATTCATGGTGTTTTGCTATTGTGGAGGGAGCAGCCTGGGGGCGGTGCAGAAGGGGGTGGGCTCTTGGCACAGGGGCCGGTGCAGACGGTCTATGGTCAGCGGTCAGCATGCAAGTCACATCCACAGGCACTGCCACCGGGCCTGCCAGTCTTTGAACAGAATGGCAATGCTTGTGGATGGACCCTGGGTCCCTTCCTAAAGTTCCCTCTTGTGACAAAGAACTTGTTACCTTTACACCCAACCCCTTAGTGGTGGCATTGACTGGGGGAGGGGGGTGTCTCACCTTCTCAGCCATATCAGGACACCAACTAAGCCCCAAGAACACAGCTGGGGGTTTGAGAGAGTTTAAGAGGTCAAGGGCTAGGAGGTGAGGATGACAGAGCCAGAACCCAAGAGAGCCTTCTGGAAGTCAGCAGGCACAGCTCTCCAGCCCTCCATGGAAGCCATAAGCCTTTAAAGTGTGAAAAGTCCCTCTTATCTCCCAGCCCAAGCTGTCTGCTCTCAGATACTCTCTTGTTTATGTATACCTCCAACTTCTATCATACCCCCTGGTGACAACCGAGATTCAATCTACTCAACTGGAAAGCAAGGCCCAGAAAGATGGGAGCTCTTTCCCCCACCATTGCTCCAGCTCCTCCCACACTGGGCCCCTTCCGGAGGTGGGGGGAAACTGAGGAACACAGCAATGAAGTGGTAGGGGGTAGGTCTCACTGAACCACAGCTGTGGTCCTGGAAGCTTGAAATTTCCAAAGATGGGATCTCTGACTGATGGGCAATGCATCAGAGACCACATGTAAGGGATGAGGTAATGCTGGGATGGGAGCTGAGGCAGTCTAGTAAAGGCTTGTTAGGGATCCTGCTGGGTCATGGGACCTCTGGGGCAGGGTCATCTTCTCCCTAGATGAAAGATGCTCCCTTAAGTGCACCTCTGTGCACCCCATCACTCACCTTCCTTTCACACATGTATTGTCTATGCCTCCCCCCAGCCCCCCGCTCCCCCAGCCCCAGGCTCCTCACTCTCATGCTTGTGTAGAACTCAACAAATGTTTGGTAAGAGAATTAATAATGGAAAACACCCAGCCAATAAAGAATTACTCCACAAACGGTTCTCCAAAGCCATCGGTCACCTAAAGCCAGCTCCCCAAGAAACAACAAAT
>JADRCH010000236.1:1947054-1978564 GCA_019843965.1 Rhynchomys soricoides
TTGGCATGCAAATGCTCTCCCCGGGGCTCTGCAGGCACCTTTCCAGTCTTGCCCCCATACCCAGCCCTCCTGCACCACTTCTATTCCACAGGGCAGCAGGGCGGCTTCGGAGGTGCTGGCCTTCTTCCAGTGTTTCCTCCTGTAAACCATGGGCAGTGTTGAACACATACCTGAGACCAGAAAGGGTGATCTCCTGGCGCCACATCTCAACCCCAGCACACCTCAGTATTACAGGCCTTACTCCTAGTCACCTCTGGGTCAGAGGTGAAAGTGACCCCGTGTGTGTCCATCTACCCCCTGCACCTTTTAGCAGAAGGAAACCACAAGGGGGTAAGGGAAAGGCACAGAGGGTATCAGCGATTTCCAAAATGGAGTAAACGGGGTGTGGGGTGTGGGATGTGGGGTTAGTAGATGGATTCTGGGAAGGCTCTGGATAAGACCGGCATAGGGGGCTGGGAGGTCACGGCCACCTGTGTATTTATCTAGCTGGGAACATGCACTGTCCAGTAGACTTTGTAACCGAATCCATTGAACAGGCAGCCTTTGCAACACATTCCAGGTTTTGGGAGAAGGCACTAGGCAGCTGGAGCCCTCCTATCCCGCAGCCTAACACCCCCCCCCCCCCCCCAAGGATTTCCCTTTCATTTCCTTCCAGCCTGGGAAGGCAGGGGACAGAACAGTCTGCTAGGTCAAGCACTCAAAAACCACTTCCTATGTGCCTGGGGGAGGGCAAGCAGCTGCAGGGTGGATCTAGGGGTTCCCAAGTGGTGGGAACAGGAGAAAAAGCCCCTGGAAGAGCAACTGCTTCCCAGGGAGCCCTCCAGGTTAAGAACTATGGAAGTCGGGGGAAGAATTCTTTTAGGCCCTTTCAGAGGAGTTCAGAGCAGGCTCTGCAACCCTTCGTCCCAGCGGATGGCAGCCAGAAAATTTGATAGGGTTGGGCAAAGGAAAGACTAGGAAGGGGCTCCCCGCCCTAGCCGCACCCCGGCAGTCTGAAGAGAATCCGGAGACACCCCTGAGCCTGCTTACTAGGAACAGGACTCCAAACTCGGAGAGGGGGCGGGAGGGCCCTGCCCAGGCCTGAGCTGCTCCAGGCGGCTCTGCCGGGACGTGACGCGCTCCCGGTGCCCCAGGGACTTCGGCGGCAAGTTTGGCAGAGCTGATCGAAGCCAAGCCAAGCCGAGCTGGGCAATGCGGGGCCGGCCTGGGCCATGCCAGGAAGAACGGAACAGATAGAAGAGGGGCCTGAAACAGTGGGCGCGGGGCTGGGGCACCCACCTCTCCGCGCTGCAGCTGGAAGACGCTGTTAAGATAACTGGAGTGCAGGGGAGAACCCAGCTGCTCCGGACGGCCCTTGCCGAAGGCCAGCTCCGGGGGCGCGGTGCCGGCGGGAGGCTCGGGCCGGAAGGCATCGAAGGCACTAGCCTGGTGTGTGTCCTGAAGCGACAGGTAGACCCAGTTGAGTAGCTGGGCTGGCTGGTACACCGAGGCGGCGCTCGTGTCGATGGCAGACAGCAGGCTCATTTTGCCGTGGCGGTGCCGGCCCCTCCCCGGCCGCCCGCTCGCGCCCCCCTCCCGGCGGAGGGGCGGGCACCGGGGAGCCTGTGCCCACTGCCAGCCGCCCCGGCCCCGACGGCTATCCGCCCCGCGTCCCGTGCCCCGCGCCCCGCGCGTTGCCCGCAGCCGCCGCCGCCGCTGCCGCCTCCCCGAACTGCAGCAGTGGGCGCGCACGGGCGGAGGAAGGAGGCAGAGAAAGTTGGGCAGGAAACTTTTGGCCCCGCCCCTCCCGCTGCCAGCCCCGCCCCGCCCGGGGATCCGCTATCTGCCTCTGCGCTGACCCCTCCGGGGACCGCTCCTAGGGTGGGGTCCACAGAGACCCCGCCCCACCCCGGCCGGTTCGGCCCCGTCCTCGCTCCCCCATTGGTTGGTTCATTGAATATGGATGTGGGGGAGGGGCAAGACAGGAAAGAAGGCGGGTCCGCACATGTAGCACCCCCGCCGACCCCCCACACCAAGAGTGGCCCCTCCTGAATCCCTCTCCCTCCACCCTGGGTCAGCTCAGCTACCCAGCCCGGAGCTCAGAATCAATTGGGCCCAAACACTCAGCCGACTCTACTGTATGCTGGTTCCCATCACTTCCCAGGCACTCTCTGGTTAATTCGGTTTTTTTGCACCTTTTCCTTCTCCCAGTCCCTCCTCTTGCTATTAGTCCGATCGATGGTATTTCTGTGACTGTCTCCCTGTTCTTTCTCTAACGACTCTTTAAACGTGTCTCGTTTGAAGCTTCCTTCTGTCTACCCTGCCTCCTGCAAACACACACACACACATACACACACACACACACACACACACACTCCTCGCGCTATCACCATAGGACCCTCCCCCTCCCACTTAATTCCTTCCATCTGCAGAATCGCTTTGTGGACAGCCTGCGCTGAGGGGGGCCCCGGGTTCCTGCCCAAGGAAGGGCTCCCCTTCTCCCCCCCCCCTTCTCTTGCACTTCTCCTGTTTCTACTCCAGGCTGGCCTCGGCTTTTCTCCCCTCTTCTGCTCCCTGGCTCCAATGTCAGCTCTCCCTAGCCTCTTGAAGGGGTTCCAGGACCCTGGCCTAGAAGATCTCGCAAATCCACATCTTCCCGGAGGAGCCTGCACTAGCCAGTGGCTTCCCAGATCCTAAGGCCTTCATTCACCACACAGTCCCAGAATAGTGTGTGCTGCCCCATATCCTGGGACCCAAGGCCCAACCTTTCGGTGCCAACTCAGAGGAACTGACTGCCCTATGGGGACTCAGGTCACCTCCACCTCGTTTGGCCCTGGAGCCATTCAGCCTGGTGTTCAAATGCCAGAGAACAGACTTCTGAGTAGCCACCTCACCTCTGCCAACCAGCCTGTGTTCTCTGTAATATGGGAATAATTATGTTCATGCTGGGCATCTGTTGAATGGAAGCATGAGCTCAGTAAATAGAAGCTGTTTCAGGAAGGTCCTTTGTCCCCCCAACCAACCACCAAGCCAGGGCACCTCAGCACATCTGTAGATGCTTGGATTCCACTGCTTTCAGAGTGACAGAGAGCTAGCCTGTGTCATCAACTGAGAGAATCTTTGATCCCCATGTTTTGAACTGTTCGCCTATCAAACAATTGGCAGTTACTAATCCAAATGGCAACACATATGCTAATAAATTCCCAATATACTTCTTCATCCAAGACTTATCTATAAGCTGGATGTAGTGGCGCATGTCTGAAATCCCAGCATCAGAGAGGTGAGACTTGAGAAAGGAGGATCAGAAGTTCAAGGTCATCCTTGTCTGTGTAGTGAGCTTGATGCTAGCCAGGGCTATAGTGGGTTAGTCTGGTGCTGCTATGTATTCAAATGTTAAATTCTGTACCCCAAGTTCTGGTTACCCCAAGATGAGCAATCCTTCTACATACCATCTTTTGTTGTAAAAACCTTGCTCCCCACGTGTTGTGGATTTGGTCTGATGCTTGTATTGTGTTAATGTTGAGAGTCCCTGCCCCCAATTGGATCTGGTTGCCAGCAGCTAATGGCTGGGCAGGGAGACAGAGGCAGGACTTTAGGACTCTTGGGCAAGGGGACCAAGAGAGGAAGAAGATTTAGAACCACCATGCTGGGAAAGGAGTAAGAAGCAGGCCTGAGAGGTGCGGAAGAGAGAGCACACCAATCATGTAAGAGCAGGGGAAGAGTGGCCCCAGCCCCGCCCCCATTGGGTCTAGGGCAATAAAGATGGAATATTTTAGTAAGTAATAACTCAGGAATATCAGAAGGGAGGTGTTAGCCATGAGGAAGTTTGGGAGTGGCTCAACCATTGAGTTGTTTAAGGCATATTAAAATAGAAGGCTCTGTGTGTGTGCATGTGTGTGTGTGTGTGTGTGTGTATGTGTGTTTTTCCTTCGGGAACCGAGAACATTGGAGCAGGTAGCAAGGAATACGTGCCGCTGCTGCCGCTGCCAGGTTGATATGAATTTATCATCCACTGCTATCCATTATTGGCTAATAAAGCTGTCTATAGCCTGCAGTTAGGCAGAAGAAAGGTAGGCGGGGCTTCAGTTCCCAGGCTTGGGGTCTAAGGTAGGGACTATTGAGAGAGAAGGAGAAGAGAAGAGAAGAAAGTCACCAAGGGTAGGTAGATTGTGAGCCATGGCCTTGAGGGCCAGCCTGTTGGAATAGAAGCAGCCCAGACAGAACATGACAGATAATACCTTGGGGATCACCACAGGGAAATAGACAAAATAGCATAGAGGGTTGGTATCTACCCAGCTCTTGTGCTTTAAGGCATAAATACAAAGGTTTTAAGTCTTTTGTTTAGGAACTAAATTATCTATGGTAGGGTAGAAACCCCTAAATATTATTTACTGAAACACTGGGCTACATGAGACCCTGTCTCAAACAAGACAAAACACCTCAGCATCTCTATATTTCTGCAAGAGATTTTGAGCTCCTAAAAATACAGTTAAGATTTGAAAACACCATCCTCAGAGTTTATAAAGACAAGTGAGAAGGGCTAGAGAGATGGCTTAACCATTAAGAGTAATTATTGCTTTTGCAGAGGACCTGATTTGGGTCCCAGTGCCTTTGTCTGCTGGCTCACAGCCACCAAGAACTCCACCTCCACGGACTCCAATACCCTTTTTCTGGTCTCTTTGGGCACCCAAACTCAACATAACCACAAACCATACCTGTCTTAGTTGGGATTTTACTGCTGTGAACAGACACGATGACCAAGGCATGGTGCAGGAGGAGCTGAGAATTCTACATCTTCATCTGAAGGCTGCTAGCAGAATACTGGCTTCCAGGCAGCTAGGATGAGGGTCTTATAGTCCACACCCACAATGACACACCCACTCCTACAGGGCCACACCTTCCAATCGTGCCACTCCCTGGGCTGAGCATATGCAAACCATCACAATACCTCATCACATATTCACACACACACATGCACATATTCAAAGTAAAATAATATTTTTACAAAGATGAGTATGCCTGCACCATGCCTGTCTGGAAGCTGCCATGTTCCCACCTTGATGATAATGGACTGAACCTCTGAACCTGTAAGCCAGCCCCAGTTAAATATTGTCCTTATAAGACTTGCCTTGGTCATGGTGTCTGTTCACAGCAGTAAAACACCGACTAAGACCGTTGGAGATTGGTTCTAATGCTTTAAATTAATCCATCCCCCCAAATCGGGAATCTTCATGTTCAAACACTGAAGGTCCTTGTCTCCAAGTGGTTTTGGATCAATCAATAAAGACCCACAGCCAATGGCTGGACAGAGGGGGGGGGGACCTTTTAGATTGGCTCAGGCTAGGAACTGGAAGGGAGGAAGAAGAGAAATTGCCATGTCTCTGAGGGAGATGGATCAGATTTAGAGCTGCAGAGGAAAATTCATCCAAAATGTTGGAGGAAAGGGAAAGCTGGCCTGTGGGAGGGGCTGCCCAGAAGGTAATAGGGCAGCAAAGACAAAATATAGATATAGAAGGTGTTGAGCCAGGAGTACTGGAGGGAAATGTATGCTAGCCGGACAAAGGATTAGAACTGCCCAGCCTTTGAGCTAGCCAAGGCATATTTAAAATTAACTGGGGTGTGTGTGTGTGTGTGTGTGTGTGTGTGTGTGTGTTTCATCTGTGAATCCAGATATCTCTTGGTTAGGTGCATCTGTACAATCTGTTTGGAGCACAAAGCAGTTTTACTAATTACCACTACATAGGTAATATCTTCCAACTACATAGCAGGCAGGTGGGGAGCCCAGAGGACAGCCTGAGATGCCCTGCAACTCTTGGTTTGGCTTTATTCATCTCCCTAGTTTTCTGGATGAAGTCACCCCTTGGTGTCACAAATAGTGATATTTCCCCCTAGTATGAATTGCAGAGCCAGACTGCTTTAGAGATCAGACAGGTAACCACCATTCCCACCTTGAGACTAAGAGTCTGACACCTTCTCAGAGGGAGACACTGGTCTCTTCCTGGCCTCTAGAATGGCTGGGATGCCAGAAGGGTACTTGTTTTAAGCAATGACCTCTACTTCTTTCTCCCCTCCCTCTCCATTCATTTCCTATCCAGAGCCTGGTGCATGGCTAGGGGTTGGTAGGGAAATATTTGGTGGGTTGAGAGATAGGCAGATGGAAGGATAGTAAGATTAGGCTCCTTCAAAGTCTGGGTGGCCTCAGTGGGTGTGTACGTCTCTGGTTCCCTCTGTCCTCAGCACATGTTGCTCAACATGTGGGCTCTGTACCCAGTAAATGATCAGTAAATGGGAGCAACCTATGGGCAGTTTGTTTGGATAACAGCTAGCTGGCCTGAGGTCAGCCCCCAGATGGCTGCTGGAGACAAATACTACAAATTTCCCAAGATAACACGAACTGTGGGATGGGGCTGTGAGTAGAAGTGACAGGAAGGAACCAGAAGAACAGTACTCAGCCAATAGGCTAGGCCAGACCCTCCCTGTGCCTCCCTGCCCACACACACACTTGAACAAGAGGAAATGTTGTGACCCAGGCAAGGCAAGGGACTTGATGGAGTCACACGGTAACTGCTCCTAACCGTACCATGATTCCCTTACTGGTCCCACACTGGAAGCTTTGCCCCAGCTGGTAACCTTGGAACTGGAGTAGGAGAGAGTGTTCCCATGAGGCTCCAGTCTCTGCCTCCTTCAGAAGTCTATTCTATTCTATGGTCTTCAAGACGGGACAAACGAGAGAAAGAAATCAGGATTCAGAGAAGCTTGGGCAGATTCCTACCCTCTGTTTAAACTGGAAGGATTGCTAACCTACCCATCCTTAGCCTCTTCTCCAGAGACTGGTGGAGCTAAAAGAGTGTTTGACCAGAACGTGCTGTTGGCAACCACGTGGCAGAGAAGGGTGGTACTGGCCATTTCAATAACAATAATATTCATGCTGTCTAGGAAAAATGAGGAAGGAGGTATTTCAGACATCTCTACCCTGAAGTCACCCATGAAGTGGGTCCGAGAAGCCTTAGAAGGGTTTTGGACCAAGAACTCTGAGGTCTAAAGAATAGGAGGATCTGGAGGAAGGAGAGGGAGTTGAACCCTGTGGAGGGGTCTGCAAGGTAAAGGAATGTGAGGGAAAGATGGGGCTTTACTAGCCTGTACAAGCCAGGCTGCTTATCTCTCCGCAAAACAGTGCACTGTGATTTATCTCTCTAAGAAATCCAGGAATCTGAGGATCTCTTAGTGTTCCCGTATAGCATCAGGAACACAATGAAGTACCCACATCCGACAAAGCTGAGGTTCTTCTCCCCCTGGGCCAGGGCCAGGCACTTGGGTGTTTTCAGACTCTGTGTTGACACAGAAGGTGTCAGTTTACAGCAGAGAGGGCAAAATGACAAATGTTCTCCCTACTCCTGTTCCTGCCCCATCCCCCACCAGGATAGCCCTCTCTAGGGCAGACAGATCTTCCTGGATTGGACTTCTGCTCCTCCTTAATGCAATGCTCTGGGTTCCCATTCACAGGAAGCTGGCGTTAATCCACAAAGTGCACATTTCTTTGCACCCCAGCTTTCTATCCCCCTTCCATGCATGCTTACACTAAAGGCAACTTCTTATCCAGGGACGCAGACCCTTGTCATCAGGGCACATAGCTTACTGGACATTAGCTAGCCTCCACTGACCCCAGATACCCTTCTGCAGTGAACAGTTGGTAAAGCCAGAGAGCAGCCTGACTACACTAGAGCCCTCACACAGACTTCTGACCAGCCTTTAAGAGAGCGGCAAGAGACCAGAGATGTAGTTCAATTGAAGACTGTTTGCCTAGCATCATGTGTGAAGCCTTGTATTACACACCCAGCCCAGAGAGAGAGAGAGAGAGAGAGAGAGAAAGGCAACCACCAACCTTTCCTTCCACCACTCACAACCTGGGAGACTGAGCCCCAAGGTTGGTGATTGTGCTCAATTCAGCTCCTCTCTTCCCTCTCCCTCTCCCGCCTCTCCCTCCCCCCTTAGAGGCCAAACTCTTCCCACCTCTGAGACATTGAAAAGTGAGTGTCCCACGTGAACAATATCCCATCGAGGAGGAAAAGAACTCCTACTATTGCTTGAATCCCAGGACCACTCAGGGGGGAATGAGTGGCCTGAGGACCTGCTACTACTGACAGGCCTAACCAGGTATCTGCTGGGTCTCAGGGCTGCAGGACACTGAGAGGTGAGGATGAGAAGGACAACCTGTATGCTGAAGGCCTGGGCAACCTACACATATAGTCCAGCCGATCTGACAGAATCTCTACGTCTCCGGAACCTGGAAGTCACAGAGCCAGGCCTAGGAGCATCCATCAAACGGTAGTGGGCAGGCAGCAGCCACTCTGCTCTCACCTCTGATTTCACACCCATTTCTGACAAATAAAAAGAGGGAAAGGAAAGGCAGGGGGGTGTGCATTCCATCAACGGTCATCAAAGCTTCTACCTCTGGAGGTACCTTAGGTCTCCAGGGGATACTGGCTACTCCAGAGAGAGATGTCTCCCAGCTTTAAGACCTGTGGAGCCCATTCCCCAGATGAATGTGACTACTGGCTTTCCCCATGCCTCTAGAACAGGCTTCTAGAGGAGTTTCCTGCAGTTTCTCACCCTTCAAGATCAGCTCAGCACTGACTTTTTGTGATCACTCAGGGTCAGTGGTTCAAACAAGAACATGGCCTCCTGTGCATCACAGCAGTGGGAAGCAGTCTCTCTGTCATTCTCCTGTGCTTTGAATTATGTGACATCTGTTTGGGAGATGGGATGAAGATGTGGGCCCTGAAACCAAGTGAGCAGAACTCTCTGTGTTACTTTGAGAAAATCCTTGTCAGCATCAAAGAGCCAAGGGGGAGTTGATGGCCACTCGACGGCCACCTCTCTAGTCATCCTATGTCTTCTTTACATACCCATTCAGATTCTTTCTATGCTAGTTATCAGCATGGACTCCTAATACTCATTTGGCATGGCATTCAAGGGCTTGTCCGTACTTCATTCCTGACCCTCCGTCTACATTCTACCTGAAGTGTCTCCCAGCTCTCACACACGTGGACCTTGTCCTCCAGATGAGTAAGGAAACTGGCTTTCCCTCATGCCTCTAGAACAGTCGCCTAAGGGAGTCTTCCTGCAGTATCCCCCCCTTCGAGATCAGCTGAAAACTGACTTCTTGTGATCGTAACCCCCACGCTACCTACTAGATAGCTCCCCTCTGTTCTTGACTCTTCGGTGTTAGCGTGGTGTGACAGGTGTAAAACCCACCCTCCCCTAGCTTCCCACTCAGCCCACCACTGGACTGTGAACTGCTTGGCAGCTATAATCCCCTCTGCTCGCTCAGCTCTGCACCACAGCAAGCTTTCTGTTTACTTAAGGGATGAAGTAATAAACTCAGTATGTCCTTGTGGTTTACAGGCTCAGATATGCAGACTATTGGGCATGTCATGGAACAGCTCAGAGACACGGAGATTGAAGAATGGCAAGAAGCTCCAGCAGGGACTGCAAACTGCCAGCATGTGTTGACCATCTGTGTCCTCTGCAACATTTGAATGTGCCCCAAGGTTCATGTCCTGGACATGTAGTCCTTGTGTTATCAGCATTGAGAGGCGGAGCTTTCAAGAGACAATTAGATGCAGAGGATGTAGGTCTAGAGCAGAATGTTTGCCTAGCATGTGTGAGGCCCTGGGTTCAATTTCCCTGCATCTCAAAAGAAGAAAGATGATTAGATCATAGGGGCTCTGCCTCCTGAGTAGACTAACATCACTTTGAAGGGATGGGGCTTTTCATAAATGCCTGCTGTCCTAGTTAGGTCTTTCCATTGCTGTGATGAAGCACCACTACCTAAAGCAAGCTGGGGAGAAAGGGTTTAGTTGGCTTACATTTTCACATTAAAGTCTGTCACTGAAGGAAGTCAGGAAAGGAATTCGAGCAGGCCTAAAACCTGGAGGCAGGAGCTGATGCAGAGGCCATGGAGGGGAGCTGCTTACTGGCTTGCTCCTCAAGGCTTGCTCAACCTGATTTCTTTCTTTTTATTTTTAAGATTTATTTATTTATATAATATGTAAGTACACAGTAGCTGTCTTCAGATACTTTTTCTTCTCGCTCCAGCCCTGCTCTCTGTAGCTGTCTTCAGACATCCCAGAAGAAGGCATCAGATCTCATTACGGATGGTTGGGAGCCATCATATAGTTGCTGGGAATTGAACTCAGGACCTCTGGAAGAGCAGTCAGCACTCTTAACCGCTGAACCATCTCTCCAGCCCTCAACCTGATTTCTTATAGAAGCCAGGACCACCAGCCCAAGGGTGGCACCACCCACCATGAGCTGGGCCCTCCGTCCTACACCAATCACTAATTAAGAAATGCTTCTCAGCCAGCCCAACAATTTTCTGCCTCCCTCTTGTATATGTGTGTATGTGAGTGTGTGTGCAATTCTACGTAGGTGTGCATGTGTGCAAGTATGCCTGCATGTGCAGCCTGTGTCTCACTCAGTCACTCTCTACCTTTTTTTTTTTTTTTTTTAAGGCAGAGTCTCTTACCAAACATGGAAACCATGGAGACAAAGGCAAAGGGGTCTCAGTGATCAGCAGTGAACGCAGAGACCCATAAATGGGCAAAGCGCTAGGAACAGTGACTTGGTGCTCAGCGCTAAGTAGGTCTCTCCATTAACCCTTCCCCTAAGGCTCAGGAGACATCATGGGGGAGATGGTGGAAAGAATGAGGACAACCTTTGCTACATAGTGAGTTTCAGGCTTGGGATAAGAGCAAGAGCCTGCTTCAATGTCCCCCTTACAACAAAAGTACTTAGATGTGGTGTCTGCCACTGAGCACGCAGTGCCATAGGGCCAAGTTCAGCCAGTGAGCCCATCTCCTCTCAAGATGTCAGCTGTCTCATTATGTATGACCACAGACAAATCTCTTCCAATGCCACTCTCCCACACACGAATTCAGCTTCCTGCAACTCTAGTTCTTAGGCCAGCATTCCTAGAGATCATCCATCCTAAGATGCCCCTTCTGGGAAGACGCATTAAAAGCCAAATGAAAGATAAGGGGGGGGGGGGCTGGAGAGATGGTTCAGCGGTTAAGAGCACTGACTGCTCTTCCAAAGGTCCTGAGTTCAATTCCCAGCAACCACATGATGGCTCACAACCATCTGTAATGGGATCAGATGCCCTCTTCTGGTGTGTCTCAAGACAGCTACAGTGTACTCATATAAATAAAATAAATAAGTTTAAAAAAAAAAAAAGAAAGATGAAGGGGAAAGAGCCCTGCTCTCCCTCCCTCTCCAGCAGAAACATCTGCATCTCTGCTTCTTGGGGTGAAGATTGTGGAGAAGCAGCCTCTATAAGGGTCACAGCTCAACTGTGGTGATGAAGGATTCTCTCGGCTTTGGAGGATGGCTTGTGCTACCCAGAATCTTGAGAAGAGATCCTGTCTGTGTTGGTCTTCACTGCATGTGTTCAGATGTATGTATGTGGGCCTCTGTGTGTGTGTGTGTGTGTGTGTGTGCACATGCACATATACATGTGCTTTTGTCCTCACAGAGTTTCATGATGGAATGGACAGACATGGCCTGAGAAAAGATGGCCAGACCTGGGTGGTGGATGGTCTTGAAGAGTGGGGAAGAGGTGGAGGTTGAAAGTGTTCAGGGAGAAGGAGGTATAATCAGTGTGCTCTGTCAGGACGCTGGCTGCAGAGTGAAACTGGTCTGATCTGGAAGGGAGAGAAGCTATTTATTCACCCAGATTCACAGAGTTTCTGCTTTGTATAGCAGAGTACACATGCTCCATTGAGAAGGCTAGGCTGATTCCATAACAGGCTTCAGATTGGCAGTTAAGGAGACCAGGCCTGATCTCTGTTTCCAAGAACTGGGAAATTCCAGGCAAGTCCAGGCCTCAGAAGCTGCCCCGCCACCTGGCCTGAGGCAAGGACAATGGGTCAGTAGCAGTTTCCAGACTTCTTCGGCTACTTCCTCAGTAAGAGTTTCCAGACCTCCCCCAACCCCCGTAAGTTCCTAGCCCCCACACTCTAGTAATGGTATGTCCTTAGAGATGGTCCGAACAGATTAACATAGAGGTCACCTAACCCAGAATTCTCTAATGTGCTTTAAATCAGGCCTGCAAGCTCACTTGGTTGTCTCTCTATCTTGGTAATGGGAGACCCCAGCATGCTGGACTTCTGCAGAATGAAATGCTCTTTGAGTTTACACACTATTTGAGTCTGGGGTATCATTCTTCAGTGAATCATGGGCCCTTACACTATGTGCTGGAATTAAGACCACCAAGGATCCTGAGTGAAGTGGCACCATCTGAATGAGACTAAAAGCCAGCAAGGGACGGATACATACTGGTCAGTGTCCACTGCACACATCCAGGCAAGAGACACCAGGACTTACTGAGAAAAGCTGCTTGGTGGCTGGGTGGTAAATGGGTCATTTTGGCTGTCATTTTGGCTGTGTTCCTCAAGCAGAGATGACGGGATTAAGACAAGCAGAGCTTTAGTCTCAGGCAGAGCATGGCCTCCTGGGCTTGCTGGCATGCCATGTGAATTCTCAGAGTGGTGAGCACTAACTATCCCCTTCTCTGCCTGCATTTGTTTTCTGCCCTATCGGCTGTTTCTCTGGAGCACCTGGCTGCTACATGTGTCTTGCCTCCGGTGCTCACACCACAATGCAGCAGTCACCTCGGTTGCAGAAGACTTTTTTTTTTTCTCTGCATCACCTCGGTTAAGTGGCCATCCAACATGACATGACAAGCTTGGACTAGGCCCAGGCAAAGACAAGGGCTGAGTTTGCCATGAAATAATATCCAGACACACAGTGAGCCTCTGAGGGTGGAAGGCCTGGAATCTGAGGTTGATATGCTGTGGGGCCCTGTGTCCTGGCAAAGGTTTTTCACTGATCTGGAGATATCCCCAGCAACAAGCTTCCTATAGGGACAGGTTCTAATTTCCTCTCTGGAGCCAGGAGCTAGGCAGTGTCCTCCTGAGTGCTCCAACTCCCGAGCACGGTACCGAGTGCAGACATCACATTTTAAAAATTTTTTTTCTCTTGTAGCAGTTCCCACACCATTACTCTAGCAAAAGCATTGCCCTGAGCTTGATAGGGAGCCAGGATGGATGGTGGTCTTGTTTCAAGTAGGACAGCATCTTTGAATCCCCTCTACTGTATGCCAGGAGGTTTCCTTTCTCAGGGTCATAGTCTGTGAAAGTAAAATGAATTTATTCTCCAGTGTGAAGCAGACCCAGGGGAGAACTTAGTGATCCTTGGTCATCATCAACAGTCATCATTAAAAGCTTTAATTAATTGCATAATGTTTGATTATTTTTTCAGGGTTGGTCACTGTCCCTGGGAGAATTTGTTATCTGAAACAGATGAAGTTGTTCAAGATGCAAGCATTAGAAGCCAGGCTTGCAAACACGAGGACGAATCTGGAGCTGGACAGCTGGAAAGGGTCTGAACAGAGGGGAAATGATTCGTGTCCTGGATATGATACCAAAGGCTCACGTGGCCACCCAGTAGGAAAGCGGGACTTTGGGAGAACGAGAATCTTTCATGTTCTGAAGCACATTAACAAGGCAGCAAGAAGGCAGCCCACGGGACAAGGGAAACATTCCCCGGCTCACATACTTCAAGAGGATCTTGTTCTGCAATAAATGAACAACACTTTCAGCTCTTTAATAAAAAACAGCACAGGAGCTGAGGAGATGGCCCCACAGAGCAAGCATTCAGACATCAATTGGGATCCCTACACTCACAGAAAAACTGGGTGTGGCACTTGTACCTAAAACTCCAATGTCAGAGTAGAAGAGACAGGAAAACCCTGGGGCTCCTCTGGCCAGCCAGTCTAACTGAGAAGGTTCACTGAGAGACCTTGTCTCAGAACATCAAGTGAAGGTCAAGGCACCTGCTGCCAAGCCTGATGACCTAAGTTTGACCCAGAGGACCTATATGATGGAAGGAAATAACCACCATCTGGTGCATTTTGACCTCTGACCTCTACACACACTACACATGTCTTCACAGTCAGTCAACCAACCATGGAATTTAACAATTAAAGAAATAAAACCGAGAGAGAGGAAGACACCTGACATTGACCTCTGACCTCTACATGAGCATGCATAAGTGAGAGTACCATCATACATATGTATTCATATAAGCAGACACCCCACACACACATATACCTTAGTCTATAGGATGCTTACCTAGGGATCTAAACTCAGGACCTCATAAACCAGGTATGGTAGTGTACACTTGAAATACCAGCTCTTAGGAGGCAAAGGCAGAAGGATCAGAAGACCCAGGTTATCCTTAGTTACTACATAGGGAGTTTGAGGCAAACCTGAGCTAGGCTATATACACCCTGTCTCCCTGTGTGTGTGTTTAATTTATAAATAAATTATATATTATAATTATATTATAATTTTATAATAAATTATAAATAATTCTGTTTTTAATGAGCAAATGATCTGCTTAGACATTTCTCCCAAGAAGATGAATGAATCACCCTAAGGCACTGAACCTCCTTAGTTAGCAGAGAAATGCAAATTAAAAGCACAGTGAAATACCTCCTTACACCTGCAAGGATTAGGGAGGATGTGGAGAAGCTGCAGTCTGAATACTGGTGTTGGACATGATGCAGCCATTACACACAGTTCGAAGGTTGCTTAAAGAGCCAGACAGGATTATGACATGACCCAGCAAAAAGGATCTAACCAGAAGAACCGAGAACAGGGGCTCAGATGTCCACAGATGATCATGGCAGCAATACTCACGTTACAAGGGGCAGGGACCACGATCTGGTGGAGAGGGAAGAAGTGTTGATATCCATCCAAGAGGAGAAACAAATTGCTGGCCCAGGTAGAGCATGGCAAGCCTAGAAAACCTTAGTGTGAGTGCAAAAGCCACACAGAAAATGTCCATTGTTTAAGGGTTCTATTTAAATGGATGTCTGGAATAGGCAAGTTCATTGACCCAGAGAGCAATCTGCAGGGACCAAGGATGGGGAGACAATGGTGAACTTCTGCTCAATGGGTGTAAGTTTTCATTTGGGGCTGAAAATGACCTGGAATTTAGTAGTACTGATAGTTGTCCAATTCAGGACTACAATAAGAAACAACCACATCTTTAAAGGGGTTACACTCCTGCATGTGAATCCTGATAGCAAAGAAAAAGAAGGTTGAGGAACTGCCAGGGAGACCACAGGAAGTGCCTCTCCAGTACCCGCTTAGTGAGTGTGAGCTTTTTCATCTTGGGCTTTGTGGCACTAGGGCCCTGCCACAGCCACTTGAGCAAAAGGGAAGAGCTGCTACAAGGCTGTGTGCAATGATGCCCATAGGTCAGGAAATTTGGGGAGAAGTTGAGAAGCAGGCTACTTGGAGCCATAGCACCCTTCTCCCAGCTGGCTCCAGTCAAATTTCCAGGGTAGCTGCTTCTGTCCCTCAACTTGTCACACTCTGGTCCCTTGCCTGAAAGCTTTCTCTGCTCACCTACAAGCTGAGCATCGCCAGACCCCTGGCCTTGATTTGGTTCCAATGCTGGGAGACCCTGGACCAACTAAGCTTCAGAAGTCATTCCCCTTGATCAAGCATCTACTCCAGCCAGCTGGGTCTCTGAAAGGGATGGAGAAGGGCTATTCCTTGTCTCTTGGTTGTACCATTAGGCTGTGAGCAAGACAAAGCTTAAAAACACCAGCTGCATCTCCGTTTTCTGCTTCTCTGGAGGTCTTGCCGCAAACTGAGGAATCTGTGAGGACTCTTTCTGTGGAAACCCATGGGACAAAGGAGGAGAACCTACTATTGGTATTTTTGTATATAGCCTCTGTGGTGGTTTAAATATCTATGGCCCCCATAGACTCATGAGTTTGAATGCTTGGTCCATAGGGAGTGGCACTATTGAAGAAGGTGTGGCCTTGTTGGAGGAAGTGTGTCACTGTGGAGTCAGGCTTTGAGGTCTATTATGCTCAAGCTATGCCCAGTGGGACACATAGATTCCTCCTGCTGCCTTCAGATCAAGATGTAGAAGTCTCGGCTCCCTCTCTAAAACCATGTCTGCCTGCACACTGCCATGCTTCCCACCATGACGATAGTGGACTAAACCTCTGAAATTATAAGCCAGATTCAATAAATGTTTTCCTTTATAAGAGTTGCCTGGGTCATGATGTCTCTTCACAGCAATAAAATCCCAGGATAGCCTCCAACTGTGTTGTAAATATTTACCCTTATACCCGTAGGTAGTAAGGGTATAAGATCTCATCCTTCATCATGAAGCAGATCTAGGTTAGTAGGGAGCTCTATAATTGATCAAAAGGCAGAGAATACATGACCATAGGGTGCCCAACCTAATTTGGACATCTAGAGAACAACTCCTAATGCCAAAGGCTCAGGAAACATCTTGAAGAGGGGACAGGAAGAGTATAGAAGCCAGAGGACCAGGATAGATGCTTCGAAATAATATCTTTTGGGGGCTGGAGAGATGGCTCAACGGCTAAGAGCACTGGCTGCTCTTCCAGAGGTCATGAGTTCAATTCCCAGCAACCACATGGTGGCTCACAACCATCTATAGGAGGATCTGATGCCCTCTTCAGGCAGGCAGATATATATGCAACAGAGCACACACACATTAAATAAAATTTTAAAAAGAAATTAAAAAAAAAGTATCTTCTGGTATCCCTTCTAGACAGGGATGCTCATACAAGATCACCAACTGACATGCCAACGTGGATGGAGGGTGAGGGGATTTAACAAGGCTCCACACTTAAATGAAGAGCTCCAGGCAGTCAGTGGCTACCTGAGGAGATGGTCCTCTGAATGGTCCCTCTGAGAGGCTTCCCAAGCCTAAGTGATCAGTCCTAAACATGTGTACCTGTAGACAACACTAGCTGGATTCAGTAGGTTGTGTGTGTGTGTGTGTGTGTGTGTGTGTGTGTGTGTGTGTGAAACAATAACAATTGTAGAAGAGGTAATGAATTTGAAAGGGGATGAGGGGACATGGCAAGAATTGAAGGGGGAAGGGAAGAGTAGAAATGATGTAGACACAATATACTTGTGTGTGATATCTCAAAAGAAAAAAAAAATTTTAAATATGAAAGGGCCTGGAGGGGAGTCCTGAGTGCATAAGGCCAGATTGGGGCAGCTTAGATTCAGCAACACATGCCACGGAACATGTGGTCACCAAAGGCACTTGAGGTCCTGTGGGAGCTGGTGTAGGAGGTGGCTCAGAGGTCACACCCTTCAAATAAGCACAGCCTGGGGGTTGGGGGGAGCTGGGACTCCTCCCTATGATGGAGGTTGTTTGGTTCCAAGCAGTAAACTGCAGCTGACCTGGAGACTGGCCAGTGCTTCAGAGGATGAAACTCACCCGTTAGCCCTCTAGATCCGTGTAGACTGGCCAAGAGCAGCTCCAGAGCTAGGGAGGGGAGCTGCTGGACCCCAGAGAAAGCCTGTACCAGGAAGTGAGATGGGAAAAACAGGGCCTCAGCAGAGCCCGAACTGCTCTGAGTCTTCTCATTGACCTTCCCAAAACTGTGAAACAGGCTGTCACTTCCCACTTCACAGGGATGGAAACTGAGGCACAGAGTAACACTGCTTGTGTGATGTCTCACGGCAACTATGTGTGGTAAACTCTGACTACAACCGAGGCTGCAACCCACACCCCTAAACTCAGTCCCATGGACTCTTTGAAGCCTGGGAAAATCTTACTTCGAAAATGGTGTGACCAGAGAAGGAGGTGTGTGCTATAAGCTGGGAATTTTCTGGCATAGGCTTGAGGAAGTGGGAACATTGCCTAAACCCACAGTAATTGGTTAAATAGCCATGGGTGGAATCATCCTAGCAACCAGATCTTCATCCCATCCTTCACGTGAGAACAAACCCCGTGGTGTGGTGTGTTTTCCAGGGAAGAAGCGGAACATCTGGGAGACTCTTGACTCCAGCAGAAAATGGCTTGGTAATGCAGGAGAACAATCCTTGGTTGTAATTCTGGGATTACTGTTATGAAGCTGCTATGCCTGGTTCCTGGCATTCAGAGTCAAAGGGTCCTGAGATGGGCCCTTCATGGTTCAAATAAACCCCCCCAAAAGCATTTACAGACTGAGAGACCCAAAGGGAGGCTCTGAAAAGCAGTTAGCAAACATCTTCTCCCCACAGAAGAGAGCCCTGGGGTTGTATAAAAGCTGTTTCAATAGGGAATCTTGAATTCAAGAGGCTGAGGGAGGCAGATGATTGCAAGTTTGAGGCCAGCCTGGGCTACATAGCCAGTTCTAAACCAACCAGGAATACATACTGAATCTCAGTTTTAAAACAAACACCAAAGAGAGCATGGTGGCACACAGCTTTAGTCCCAGCACTCAGGAGTCAGAGGCAGATGGATCGCTGAGCTCAAGGCTAGCCTGGTCTATGTAATAAAACTTTGTCTTTAAAAGCAACAACAAAGAAAGAAACAAAAACACCAAAAGGGATTCAGGTTTAAGGGAGATCTCAGGGCCCCTCAAGTCTGAATGCCAGGAACAAGGCATGGTGGACTCATAACAGTAATCCCAGAATCAGTGGCAGGAAGGTTGTCGTGAGTTCAAAGTCAGCCTGGACCACAGGTTAGTAACACCTTATCTCAAAAAAAGAGGAAGTAGGGGGAGGAAAAAGAGTAAGAGAAGGGGAAACAGGAGGAAGAGAAGAAGGGGAGCAAAGGAGGGAGAGGACTAGCAGGAGGAGGAGGAAGAGGGAGGAAGAGGAGGACAAAGAGGAGGGCAACCCCTGTTCGTGGTTTCGTTTCTCTGTTATTGTTGTTGTATTTAAGACAGGGTTTCGTGAAGTAGACCAGACTGTCCTTGAATTCATAGAAAGAGGAGGGGGGGGGTGAGGAGAAAGGACAGAAAGAGGAGAAAGTAGAAAAGGAGGAGGAAGAAGAAGAAGAGGAAGAGAAGAAAGAGGAGGAGGAAGAGGACAAAGAGAAGGAGGAGAAAGAAGAGGAAGAGGAGGAGGAGGGGAAAGAAGAGGAGGGGAGGAGGGAGAGGACAGAGGAAGAGGAGGAAGAGGAGGAAAAGGAGAGAGGAAGAAGAGAAAGAAGAGGAAGAGGAAGAGGAGAAGGAGGGAGAGGAGGAAGGGGAGGAGGAGGGAGAGGAGGAAGGGGAGGAGGAGGAGGGGGAGGAGCAGGAGCAGGAGCAGGAGCAGGAGCAAGAGCAGGAGCAGGAGCAGCAGCCCTGGAAAGGAAAGGCACTTTGTTCTTCTAGCCCGGAGTCAAAAACGCCTGCCTTGACTTCACACAAATTTTGCTAAAATATTCTAACATTTTTGTTTATTTGTTTTGTTTTTTGAGACAGGATTTCTCTGTATATGACCTAGAACTCAGTCTCTAGACCAAACTGGTCTCAAACTCCCCTCACAGTGAGCTTCCTGCCTCTGCCCCCCAAGTGCCGGGATTAGAGATGTGAGCCACCACCACCCGGCTAATGAAGATTTTTTTTTCAATGTTCAGTTTCCTTTAATGACCCCCAACTCCCTTGAAGGGTAGGTGCAGGCAGCCAGGCGACTAGCAAGGCACGTTCACTGGAAGATCTTGCCTTGATTGCTGGCTTTGCCCATGTGCTGGAAGGCCCCCTCCCAGGAAAAGTACTCTCGAACCAGGGTCTGGGTCTCCTCGATACCAGGATCCAGTTTCCACCACGGATATGACTCACAGTCCACCTGCCAACCTGGACTCAGCGGGAAGGCAAGCTCTTGGCCTCGGAAGACCCAGACGCCAGAAATGGAGCTGCTGTTGTTGGTTCCAAAGATGATAACACTAGCAAAGGCGTTCTTCCTCAGTTTGTCCAGTCGCTGGAACATTCCAGGTTGCAACTCATGAAAGTCTTCAGGGAAGCAGTACTCAGCATACCACGGGGACCAGCCATCCTTATCAAAGTGCTCCCAACAATATGGCAGCCCCACAGAGAGGGCGTCCTCATTGGAGTACTTATGCTTAAACTCATCCAACAAAAAGGTGCGCTTGGGCAGGTGAGCGAAAGGGTCCTTGGCCTTGGGCTCAGGATCCAGTGCCTGCTCATACTCATCCATCTCTTCCTCAGGAGCTGGGGCAACTGCTTTTTTCAGCTCAGCCTGGGGCTTCTATTTTTCTTCCCGTGAACCCCTTTCTTTCCTTTTTAGGTTGGCTCTCTGCAAATGTCTTAGCACCAAACTGCGCCATCTTCTCACACAGCTTCACCTCCCCAAAGGCCCTGAACCGGGGCTGGTTAATGCAGGTAAGGAACCATCGGTTGGTATTGGGGAAGGCCTGGTGAAAAGAAGGCTCTAAGACCTGTTTATAGAGCCACTACAGGGTGCAGACAACTGTGATATCAGCCAGTGTCGCTCACTCACCCACCGGAAAAGTCTGTGTCTTCAGTTGAGTGTCCGGCAGCCCCAGGATTTGCTTCACCTCCTCTTTTGCATTTTCAGTGGCCTGTTTATTGTGGTGCGTAATGCCCAAGGTGGTGAACACCCAGGTGCTAGCTGGAGAAATGATGTCACTGTCAGGAAAGCTCACCCACTGCACCTCCTAAGCTGCTGCCTCTGGCGTGCTTCCCCGCAGCTCCCCGTTGCTTACATAATAGGCGATGGCATTGCTCTCAAACACACAGAATCTGTCATCACCCTCAAATGTTGGAACCTTGCTGGCAGGAAATTTTCAGAGAAATTCAAGGGTGCGGTTGGTTTGCCCAAAGTGGAAGTGGGGTGGTTCGGAGAGCACATGCACTTGAGCCCTGCTGTACTGAGCAGAGGTGAGGGCCTTGAAGGCCCTCCAGTTTTCAGGGTATATGTACAGGGTCCCGGCTGCCATGGTGATTCTGCGGAGAAAAGCTAATGAAGATATTTTAATGCTCTCAAATAAATACGTAACAGTTTTCAGAAGCAGGAGAAGTGAAAGAGAACTGAGCATGCCAAGGGAGCCTCAAGAAACCCCAAACAGATAGGCGGACATTGAAGAGGACTCCCACATGAGTCATAGATGACTGAACTATGTTGGTGCACTGTCGCCACCATCACCTTCTCAGGGAGGGAACTTTGGCTGGAGATGTCACCAGGACAGTCCTAAGGATGAGGCTGCAGGTGAGGACATTATGTGGCTGGCATCCCTCAGGGGGAGGAGTCATGGTAGAGGGAAAGGATGTGAAAGCAGAGCGCAGAGGCTAGAAAGGCTCCATGGCTGATTCATCACTTCCGACTTGACTCTACCCCACACACCAAAATCGCTGTCACTTCCCCAGAAGACTGGCCACAAGGCGCTATTAGGAAATGTGCATGTTTTCACAAATAGAGACTAGCAAGAGATTGAGAGTCATTGATCTATTCATGGGTTCTCTCTCTCTCTTTCTCTCTCTCTCTCTCTCTCTCTCTCTCTCTCTCTCTCTCTCTCTCTCTCTCTGTGTAGTGAGATACACCTGAAAATTGATTCCTGGTGCTCCTGCTGTGTTTACACCCCCTGATACCTCCCCATCTGCATCCACTCCCCAGGCTGAGCCATATCTAGACAGCACTAAGACCTCCAGCTCAGAATGCTGAGCCATGTTCCCGCCATAGGTCTGAACCAACAATGCACTAAGCCTTGGCAAAAGTTTGAACCTTGACCCTGATTGGGGAGAAAGGGTGGGGACTTATAGGCACAGGGTATTCTTATATGCCTGAGGTCAACACTGAAGACAATACTGCACTAATATCCTGCCTGCCAGCTAGGATTAGGATGCAGTGACAGCCCCCAACACACACACACACACACACACACACACACACACACACACACAAGATTCACATGCTTGAAGCTTGGACTACATTGAGGGAGTGTGGAATCTTTAAGATATGAGGCATGGTTACATCATGGGGCGCTTTCCTGGGAAGGGATTAGTGCTGGCTGCCTAGCAGTGGTTCATTATAAAGACACCTTATACAGCTGGCCTCTTCTGCATGTAATTGACCCCTTCTCTATTTTCAGCCATGTTGCAACCCAGCCAAAGAGTCTGTCATATAGGGCTGTCCAGTCTTGAACTTTCAACCTTCAAAGCAGTAAGCTAAGTACATTTTCTATTATTATTATTATTATTATTATTATTATTATTATTATTATTAAAATTTTAATACAGAGTAATGGGGTTCACTGTAGTAAATATCTTTTTTGTAATATATTCAGCCTTAAGCATTTTGTCATAGCCACAGAAAGAGCCAAAGATTCTTCCTTATCCCTGGGGAGCTCAAATTTAGGTGTTAGGGAATGCAAAGGGAGTCAGTACTGGTTGGTAAGTTGGATGCTGATACTTACTTTCACTCCAACACCCCATCCCACTTAAAATGACAGCAGTGGACAAGAAGACATATAAAACTCACTAGAATAATGAGACTCGGAACAGTGGGAGGGGGCAGGGAGGATGAAAAACTGAAGGAAGAATATTACTGAATTATCGAGCTACAGGAAGCTGGCTAGTCAGAAGCGAGCTTCGAGAAGCCAGGAAACAAGCTGACTTGCATTGTGGGCTCAGCAAAAAGCTTTCTCTCTGATAGAGACAACCATGAAGGTGGAGACAGAGAGAAGTGGTTGGCCAATAGTCTGCTTATTTTCCCAAATATTGGCAATTTGTACTCACACAAAATCTGGTTTACAAGCTGTTCATAACTGTGCTCAACTGGAACCATCCAGCGTGTCCTGAAGTGTGTGAAGGGACAAGAAAGCTGTGTCCTGCAGTGTGTGAAGAAGGGACAAGAGAGCTGTGCCACCTCCATGGAGTGGAATAGACCTACGGAGCCTGAACTATGAGAGTGATTCTTCAATGCATGTTGCTGAAAGAGCTGAGTTGAAAAAGCTGTGAACTGTCTGACTCCTGACACATGGCACTCTAGAAAAGGCAAACTCCAGAGAAAGAAATGGGCCAATGATTGCAAGTGGGGAGGGAAAAGCAGGCAAACATGGGGACACCTTAGGGCTGTGGAACTATCATTGCTCAATAATTGCATCATGCATTTGTCAAAATCTATAGGACATTACAGCAAAAAGAATGAACTTAGTTATATGAAATTCATTTTAATTGCTTAAGATATTAGCAGATCTCAGGATGCAATGAAGATATGACAAAATAAATAATCTATTTCAAGTACTAGAAACTTCCAGGCCAGCCAGAGCTACATATTAGTCTTGGTCTCAAAATAAAACAAAACAGGGTCTGGTGACAGTAGGTAAAGGTGCTTGCCACCAAGCATGATCACCTGAGTTCAATCCTTGGGATGCACATGGTGAAAGAGAAGAACCAACTACTGTGGCATACATACACACACCACCACCACCACCACTACACACACAACACACACACACACACAGAGAGAGAGAGAGAGAGAGAGAGAGAGAGAGAGAGAGAGAGAGAATTAAAGAAGGGCTGGTGAGATGGCTTAGCAGCTTGCCATCAAGCCTGACATCCTGAGTTCCCAGGTTTCCCTCAATAATGAACCGAAACCTGTAAGCCAAACAAATCTTTTCTTCCACCAAGTTGGTCTTGATCAGTGTTTTATCACAGCAACAGAAAGCAAACTAGAATCCCACTCTTGCCAAGAACCTGGTTCCATTCCCAGCACTCGTGTGGCAGTTTACAACCATCTGTAACTCCAGGCCAGGATCTGAGGCCCCCTCTCTGGCTTCCCCAGGCACTAAGCACAACCCTCACATACATAAAACTAAACAAATGGGAACAGTAAGTGCTCAAGAAGACCATCTTCAATCTGGACTTTCCTGGAGGGGTTAATCAAAAGCTACTAGGTGCATGTGCTGGTTCATGACTTTAGTCCTAGCACTTGGGAGGCAGAGGCAGGAGGATCTCTGTGAGTTTAAAGCCAGCCTGGTTTACAGAGCAAGCTCCTGGACAGCCAGGACTACAGAGAGAGACCCTGTCTCAGAAAACAAAACAGAAGCTACTGAAATAGCTTCTGATAGTAATATTCCTTCCAACTCACCCATTGTTTGAACAGACTTTGAGTTAAAAATCTGGATCTTTAAAGTGAGTGTGTGTGTGTGTGTGTGTGTGTGTGTGTGTGTGTTTGCTTCTCCTTTAAGACACAGTCTTACTATATAGCCCAGGTTGGCCTAGAATTCACAATCCTCCTGCCTCTGCTTACCGAGTGCTGGGATTAAAGCTGTGAGCTACCCTAGCAGACTCTGAAGGCCCTTTTAGTGGAATCTTGTTTTATGTAATAAAAATAATACCATCATATTTTTACTCTGAGAGTGTTATTAAGAGCTGAGGGTGTGGTTCAGTTGGTAGAATGCTTGCTTATCAAGTGTGAAGCCCTAAGTTTGCTCCTGAGCACCACATAAAGCCAACACATACCCAGGAGTAGTATCACATGCCTGTGATCCCAGCCTTGGTACAGTCTCTCCTTTTGGGATTTCACCAGCCAAGCCTCCACCCTCCGCATGGTTCTTCACCTCACCTTCCAAGTGTCCTCAGCAGCTTACCAAGCTTTGACCCCTCAGTGGCTTTTCTAGGCCAAAGTTCCAAAGTCCTTCTACGATCCATCTTCCCCAACAAGCACAATCAAGTCTGCCTTAGCCACACGTCACAGCATGGCTTGCTCAGGGTTTCCATGGTTATGATGAAACAGCATGACCGAAAAGAAGACAGACAGTAGTTCCCCTGATCCTTGGTTTTGTTCTCCAGCATTTGTTATTTTTGGTTAGCTATGCTCCAAATGTTTTAAATGGAAGATTCTAGAATAAATAGTTCATAAATTTGGAATTACTTGCATTATAGTATACTGTTAAAATCTGTGGTTTGGCTGTGAGTCCCTGTTCATCTTATACTGGTTTATTAGAAATCCAGCTTTTCCCCAGTCAGTGAGTGTGACAGGAGACATGTGCCCCATGTAGGGTTTGACAATATCTGAGGTTTCAGAAGCCCTGGAACCTGCTGAGACATATTTTCACAAATAAGGGAGAACAGACTACTAGATAGCAAATAGAGGAAATAAGCAAATGGAAAGGTTCTCAGCACCAAAAACTAAAGCAGTTATGACTCATTGCCATGAATCTCCTAGAATGGCAAGAACCCCAAACGCCATAGCACACATGCCACTGAGCATAAGGCTGCACTTTGGAAGACACACCCACCACGTCTCACTTTATTCATGATTGCTCCATAATGGAGGCAACCAAGATATCCTTAGACAGGTCGTTAGATAAACTGTCATGCATCCAAATAGTGAGATGTTTTACAATGAGTTAAAAAGAAATGTACTATCAGGGTTGGAGAGATGGCTCAGCGGTTAGGAGGGCTGACTGGGGTTGGAGAGATGGCTTAGCGGTTAGGAGCACTGACTGCTCTTCCAGAGGTCCTGAGTTCAATTCCCAGCAACCACATGGTCGCTCACAACCATCTGTAATGGGATCCAGTGCTCTCTTCTGGTGTGTCTGAAGACAGTGACAGTGTACTCACATATATAAATAAAATAAATAAATCTTTTTTTAAAAAAACAATATATATATATATATATGAACTGTACTATCAAACTACATGGAAGAACCCTAAGAACCTCCTGAGCCATCTCATCAGCCCCTGCTGTGAGTGTTTCTGTATTTCCCTGTGTGGTGGTTTGAATAAAAATGGCCTCCATAAGTCCACAGGGAGTGGCACTATTAGGAAGCATGGCCTTGTTGGCATAAGTGTGGCTTTGTTGGAGGAAGTGAAACAGTAAGGGATAGGCTTTGGGGTCTCAGAAACTCAAGCCAGGCCCAGCGTCACTCTCTCTTCCTGCTGCCTGCTGATCCAGATGTAGAACTCTCAGCTTCTTCTCCAGCACCATGTCTGTCTGCAAGCCACCATGATTCCCAACATGATGAAAACAGACTAAACCTCTGAACTACAAGCCAATTAAATGTTTTCCTTTATGAGAGTTGCCATGGTCATGGTGTCTCTTTACAGCAATAGAAATCCTAACTAAAACACCCTGAATAGCTTAAAATACATAAGAATCTTCCTGCTTCAGTCTTCTGGGTACTGGAATCACCGAAAATGAGACTGTAAACTGAGAAAGAGCTGGGATCTAGACAGGCAGGCAGGCAAGAAGGAAGGAAAGAAGGAAGGAAGGAAGGAAGGAAGGAAGGAAGGAAGGAAAAACTAATAATTATCTGGGAGAAATGCAAACAAAAATATAAATATGCAAATCAGGGTGTAAAAGTTGAGGCAGAGGTATGCCCATTCAGGGTCCAACATCCAGAACTACACAACATCCAGAAACTAGAGATCAGACAGAACAATAGAAAACAAAAACAAAATAACTCAAAAGCACCTCCTAGAACCAAACAGCATGTATTCCCAGGTCAAAGAGTCTGGCAAAGGCTCTGCGCAATAGGTGAAAATAGATCCACCCCTAGAAGATGCCCGGACGAACGAAATGCTGGGGGCTCTCGGAACAAAAAGGAAGTCCTGACGATTTCGATTTCGGAGACGCAGCCCTGGCTATAAAAAGAAGCACACCAGCACTCAGTAAACTAGAAGGAAGTGTTGGAACGCAGGGTTTTACAGGAAAGCATCCCCCAAGCATTCTAGTCGAATAGATTTATACTCCATGCTCAGCTAAGTCGTCAATCAAGTTCGAGGGGTGGAAAAATATTCTTTTGACTATTTGCCTCACTGGTCGCTTTTTAAAAAAACACTAGTAGGGGATATGTCCCACCGAAAATGAGGCAGTAAACTGAGAAAGAGTTGGGATCTAGAAAACAGGAGACCAAACACAACAGAGAAAGGGGACAAGAAACGAAAGAGGATCCCTGCGGCTGGCCGTGCAGAGAGCGGGCCAGCCGCCAGCTGGTGGGAGGGGAGGGACTACAGAGGAGAGGGCTGGATTCCCAGATGCCGCTGGGAGAGGGCAGATTACACAATGTGTGTACGGGGAGGGCGGGAGGGACGTCAAACCTCACCAAGCAATTCAAAACCCAACTAAACAAGATCATAACTACTAATTCCACAAGGGAAAAAAAATTGCTTAAGGGAGAAAAAGCAACTGTGGTGAAACTTATGTCTAAGCAGAGAATACTGTTTACGTAATCACAATAGATGTAAATCCTGTGACTCCCGCCAGCAGTAAGACACAGTCATAATGGGGGTCAAGCGGAGGAAGTGTGTGTGTGTGTGTGTGTGTGTGTGTGTGTGTGTGCGTGCGCGCGTGCACTTGTAAGTGCATGGGTAAGAGACAGACAGAGGGACAGATGGAGGATGAAGATGGAGGATCTCTATGAGAGTCCAGCCCTTCATCTCCCATGGTTAAAAAAAAAAAAAAAAGTCGATTGGTGGAAAGGCTTAAAATGGAAACTTCAATAACATTAA
Source organism: Rhynchomys soricoides (assembly GCA_019843965.1). Lineage (NCBI taxonomy): Eukaryota > Metazoa > Chordata > Mammalia > Rodentia > Muridae > Rhynchomys > Rhynchomys soricoides. Next base: position 1,974,350 of record JADRCH010000236.1, read on the forward strand.
TGCAAGCAAGTTATTTCAATGGAGATATGGAGACAATAACCAAAAGAATTGTTTTTAAAAGGTTTGAGAGTGGTTGCCTCCCAGCTGATGTGGGGCACAGGGTAGGAAGCTAGGTTTGTTGTCATAAAATAATGTTCTGTCTGTTCAGTTGTGCATTCACCTCCTCCCGTTTGACTCAGTCACCCCAAAGCATGAACCACTGTTCATCCATACTGCCCAGGTGAGGAAAGAGGCCCCGGGACTCGGAAGCTCCAAGGCTAGCAATGACCTGTTCTATCATTCATTCCCCACATTCTCTACCCCTGTGGACGGCTCTCACCAGCTCATTGTTTTTCTTTTCAGTTAGTTCTCAGAGGAGGAAGGTCAGGTTTCTCTCTGAAAGTCTTCCTCCAGCCCTGCTGACTTCAAGACATAAGTCTTCCAGCGATTTAATTCGATCCAGATGGAAGGCTCCACTTGGCTCTTCAACATGCCTTGGGGAATGTTGAGATTTTCAGATAAGCCTTGGGATAAGGGAGGGAAGCAAGGGTGGCAGAGTCCCCTGGGCCAGGGATGGGAGAGTCCCACAGAGAAGAGCCTGGACCTAACTGAGCAGCCTCCTCCACTGCTGTCAGGCCTGGGGCCAGGATTTGGTCCTCAGACCACCAAGCCAGCAGCTTAGTATCCTCAGAAGTGTGCACACTCCACCCATCCCCTCGTCACATATTGCCAAATGTTTGATGGCCAGGGCTTGGGTGACCACATGTAGACTTCTCTTTGAGGAGTTTAGTCTGGCAAATGAGACGGTAAGTTGGACAGACAGATGGACAACCAAATATTGATGATACAGTGAGACCACAAATCAACATACATCAGAAGCAGGGACAAAGATCGGAGGGAGGATGAAGAGACATAGTCTTGGAGAAGTTGATTAGGGCTACACCATTAAATATATATGGGTGGCCAGGCTAGGGAAAGGAGTTGTGAAGGACCCACTGGGCAGAGAGAACAGCGGTTGCCAAGGGAGAGTGGTCTGAGTGGCGGTGAGTCTCGGGTGGGAGAGAAGGACCCTTAGGTTTGTGTGGGGCATCACCTGGTCCTTCCTACTCCAAATTTTGTGCCTTCAGTCTCTCAACCTCAGCTTCTTTGACTGTTTGATAGGGAAAGAAGATCATTATTAAATCTAAAAACAACACACAAAAAAGGTGCATTACATTGTATTTTCTTTGTTGTATATATCTTGTCCAAGGTGTGTGGAGGTCAAAGATTGACACCATAGGATCTCCCTGAATCAATTTCCACATTTGTATGTTGAGCCAGGATGTCTCACTTGTCTTATCAGAGCTTGATAATTCAGCTAGTGTAGCTAATCAGCTTGTTTAGGAAACTCCCCCATCTCTGCTTCCTGAGCACTGGGAATAAGGCAGGCAGCGGCACCTGCCTGGCACTTGACTGGGTGATGGAGATCTGGATTCCAGTCTTGTGCAGTCATCTCCCAAAGATCTTCCATTGTATTTTCTTTTAAAATTTTATTGCATTTATTTATTGATTGATTGATTGATTGATTGGTGTGGGTGTGTGTATATGTGCACATGAGTCAAAGTGGCCAAGGAGACCAAAGAGGGCATCAGATCCCCTGGAGATGGACCTACGGGAGGTCATAAGCCATCTGATACGAGTGTTGAGTACCAAATTCAGGTCCTCTGGAAGAGCAGGAAGCTCTCTGAATTGCTGAGACATCTTTTCAGTCCTCTCCCCCATTGTATGATCTTAAACCAAGAAATGTTCTATGTTTTCATGATGATGAATATGTTTCTTAAGTCAAACCTCCCTACCCTGCTTCACTTCTGTTGGGTGACTTATTTTGACCGCTTGTCTTCTTGTTTATTTGGGCAGTTGGCCTCAATAAAGGTAAATAGAATGCTTACGGATTCAGGTCATCAGGAGCTGGGGTGCAGGTCCTTGCCTGTGTGTGAGCATGTGGAGATCAAAGGTTGACATACAGACACCTTCCTCGATAGTTTCAACATCTTATGTTCTGAGGCAGGATCTTTCACTGAACTTGGAGTTGGCCATTTCAGACATACTGGCTAAGGACCTGAGATCCACCTGTCTTGTCCTCACTCAGTGCTAGGGGCACAGACACTTATCACTATGACTGGTTTCTATGTCGATGGAGAGCCAACTCAAGTCCTTGTGCCTGAGCAATGAGCACTTTACCCACTGAGCTGTCTCCTCAGCTGGACCCAGTCCTTGATTCACCAATTTTAGGAAATGATAGTACGAATTTAATTCATATAAATGCCTTGCTTTTCTCCTCTTTGTTCTGTCTCATGTTCTGCCTGTGAATCTGCCTCTTCTCCTCTATTAGCTGTATTTGGACATCTCAACAATATGCTCGTATTTCCGTTTCCTTTTTAAAAATTATCATCTCTTGTCAGCATCTCAACAACCCCTAATGGGAATTAGGCTAGTTATTGCTTTGCCGTTTTGTTTTGTTTATTAGATTTATTTATTTAGCCAGGCAGTGGTATCGAATACCTTTAATCCCAGCACTGGGAAGGCAGAGCCAGTTTTCTGAGTTCCAGGCCAGCCTGGTCTACAGAGCATGTTCCAGGATAGTCAGGGCTACACACTATACACATTGTCTCCAAGAAACAAGAAACAAAAACAACAAAACAAAGATTTGTTTGTTTAGTATTTATTTACTTGTGTGTGCATGTGTGTAAGTGCATGTGTGCATATATGTGTATAAATGTGTATGTGCTCATACATGTGTGTGAAGAAGACAAAAGAGGACATGGGCTAGGGCTCCTGTATCATTCATTGTCTGTTAATTTGAGACAGTCTTCCCCTGAACCCTGGGCTTGTGTGTCTCTCCCTGAACCTGGGGCTTGTGTTTCGGCTAAGCAGGAGGCAAGCAAGCCCCAGCAATTCTCTGATCTTCTCCCCACTTTGAGCTGAGATTACAGGCATGAACAGGATGTCCCACTTGTGACATTAGTGCTGGGACCCAAACTCTACTCCTCATAGTTACAAGCAAGTGCTTAACCATAAAGCTGCCTAGTCTTATTCTTATATATTTTTTCTTATCTCTATGGATTATTCTAGTTGTTGTAACTGTATTTTTATGTTTGAATATCCCATTAGCTATACACTTAGCTGTTACAGTCATAAGGTCGCTAACATTTACCTTTCGTTCTTTAATTATCACTAAGAAAACTGAGCATCTATGCTTGTCTATATGTTGCTTCAAAATATTGAAAACAACTGGGCATGGTGTTGCACACTTGGAATCATGGAACCTGGAAAGCTGAAGGCAGAGGGGCTCAAGTTTGAGGGCAGCCTGGTCTACAGAGTGAGTTCCAGGACAGCCAGGGCTACACAGAGAAATCTTGTCTCTAAAAACAACAACAACAAAAAAATTAATAGTAATATTTACATTCTTACTATTATGCAAATATTATTTATTATATAACTGATACCAATGTTATAATTAAATTTTCTTTATCACTTTCGTGTGGTTTATAAGATAAAGTTCCATTTTATCCCTTAACTCATCTCTTTTGGTTAGTTGGCTGGCTGGGGATTTTTTGTTTGTTTGTTTGTCAAGACACAGTTTCTCTGAGTAGACCCGGCTGTCCTGAAACTCACTCTGTTAACCAAACTGGCCTCGAACTCACAGAGATGCACCTGCTTCTGCCACCCCAGCGCTGGGATTAAAGGCCTGTGCCACCACTGCCTGGCTCATCTAGTTTCTTAAAGATAAGATAGCATCTATGAAAGTTCTACATTACAGAACTCCATTTTTGTGGAAACATTTTTCTCTGTTTTCTTCATAGCTCTATGTGCTCAGTCTACCATCTTAAATTTGTAGTCCAAATAATTTTTTATCCCCTAAGACTATTTTGAATTCAGTTATACCAAGGAGATCAGACTAAATGTCAAGCACATTACAAATTGTTGTCTTCATTTTCATTTAAATATGGTAACTCTCCGTACTGATGACTATCCAAGTTCCATCCAGTACTTAAACACTTACTTGTCCCTTATAGTTAAACATCTCTGAACCCTGAAATATCCTTTCCACGCCCTCTCCCCGCTGGCTCTTTTTAAAGTCTTCGAAGAGCAAGCTGCTCACTGCATCATGGACTATTCCCTCAAAGATGTGGAGATGACGTCCTGACCTTCAGACTCATTTTCTGCAGAGAGGATAGTTCTTGTTCTTCCTACTGT
>JADRCH010000236.1:1978574-1991481 GCA_019843965.1 Rhynchomys soricoides
TGACATTGCTTGAAGGTAGTGCCTACAGCTGCCCTAAGGTTCCAGGCGGTCCAACCCAAAGCAGGCTGTGTATGGGTGTAGCCTGAGCCTTCTCTGAACTCTGCAGGCATCTGCATGCACACTCACACACACACACAGAGACAGAGAGAGAGAGAGAGAGAGAGAGAGAGAGAGAGAGAGAGAGAAGTCCAGAACTATCACTATTGATCAGCCTTGCAGTGTGGTTACAACCTTGTCCTAGGTGGACCTGTACCACAACAGGTGTACACAAATCTTAATCCCCAGGCCCTGGCCCAAGGTTGCAAGCTGGCGTGATAAGGTTTTCACCTGCTTATGGAGAATTCTTTTTAATGATGACAATATAACAAACTTTGCATGGTTAAATTTATTAGAAGGCTTTTCATTTTTTGTCGTTTCTGTTGCTTTTACATGTTTTAATAAATAAAAACACTTACCATTACTTTTTGTCTTAAAATCATTTGACTCAATGATAGATGGCTCCCATTCAATGGCTCCAAGAACCATGCTTTGGGAAACCTGGAGTATAGATGATATATTAAGGTGCATATTAGCAAGTAAAAAATTTAAAATGTGGCCAGCAGTAAGATTCACTGGGTAAAGCACTGACCCCGTGACCTGAATTTGATTCCTGGATTTTATGATGGAAGGAGAGCATCAACTCCCAAAAGTTGTCCTTGACCTCCACAAGCATGCTCACACTCACACACACACATCACATTCACACGCACACATCACGCACATGATAATAGAAATAATGATAAAGGTGAAATTTTTAAAAAATTAAAATTAACAGCCAGGGCTATACAGAGAAACCCTGTCTCAAAAAACTAAAAAAATTAAATTAAATTAAATTAAAAGTTAAGATCCTATTGTGCACTTCATCTGAGCCAGATGTATAGCGTGTTTACAATCTAACTTGGTCTATTTTCCATTTCTATAAAGGAACACTAAACAAGTTAATTTATAACGTAGAACAATTTGGCTAGCATTTTGGAGGCTAGGGAGCCCAGAGCAGAATATTGGAATCTGTCTGGGGGGCGGGGCTTGTGATGGGCCCCAGCACGCAGGGAGTGAGACAGCGCCCAGGCTGGCTTCAGCTCTCTTCATTTTGACATTCAAACTTGAACGCCATCCTCAGGCGCCCCCCTCATGCGCTCAGCTAATCCTCATTACTTGCTAAATGTTCCATCTCCAAACACCACGAACATGTGACCGAGGCTTGAGTTTCTGACACATGAACTTTCAAAGGACACATCCTAACCCTTGGAACCACTGTGCTGGCTGAGGGTAAGTGGAAATCCAGAAAGTCCCTGACTAGCTCTAGCAGGCTTCAGTTCCCCCTCAGTCCTGAAATTCACTCTGGGCCCAGGGCAGCGGCAAGCAAACCTGCATTCTACTCTGCCTTAGATAGTGCTAATGGATGAGATGAAGGGGGTTATGGGGGAGCTGCTGGGGATTGAGCTACAAAGTCGGCTGGATTCTTGGGAGTCAAGATGAGCCATGTCCTTTGGCTACTTCAGAGGATCTCTCTGGAGACTTGGAGCTCTTGCTGCACACAGAGAGCCGAGAGAGCTGGCCCCTTAACTGAGATGCCCGGAACTAGAACGTCAAAAATCACCAAAAGTGGCCTATAAAGGAGGGCTATCTGTCGCTAGAGTCCCAAAAAGACCCATGTTCGATGGGCCACTGAGGTCTAGAATGCCTTCCTGAGGGAGCTGAGAGGTGCCGGAGCCTAACGATGGGGGACCATGAGGAGATCCCTGAGGTCAGACCTAAAGATGGTTAACTAGTGTCTCTCTCCATTGCTTGAGATGTAAGGTGTTATCATGAGGAAATAGCCTTGCTTGTCAAATGATTTGGGGAAATGCTAGGCTTAAGCGTGTGGTGCGGGCTTCTTTACTACAGGATTTTTAACGGGATGATGGGAGCCAGAGTCACCAAATGGCAGACCTTTTACTTGCCGTACATATGAGAGAAAGGGTGGCAAGGTACCAAGGACTGAGATCATGGACAACCTTGAATCTGGGGTTGCCAGTCTATCCTTTCCGGAGACACACAGCTCTGAGTATTAAATACGCAGCTTTCTTTGCAAGAGCACACAGCCTGGGAGATAGATGGGACAGTTCTGGGGAACAGAAGCAAAAGCTGCAGTTGCAATAGAACTTTTGGACAGGAGCCTCCTGGAAGACGGAAAGAGCAGAACGGAGAGCCCAGAACCCTGCCACCCCCTGCGACTCAAACGGACCTAGGGGAGAAGCCTGAAACCAGCATCTGCCCAGCGATGTAGCCGCGTCACAGTCTCTGGTCCTCCCCTACTGTCCAAATCCGGTACTGCAGACCAGTCTCGTCGACCTGCGGCGACTGGAGAGTCCTCTCTCTGCCTATGAGGATTAAGTAGGCTAGGCTCAGCTCAGCCTGCCTCTTCCAAAGCTTCCTTGAGTCTCGCCCTTCCTCTCTGCTTCTGTGGTCCCCATTTTTTGGTACACACCACATCTCTTGATGTCTCCCAAATGGTCCTATTCAAATTTATGGGAAGGGTCTGGGTATGGACAGTTTCATATCAGAAATTAAAGAGCCCACATTTGTGAGCAGAAAAGTCTGTGACAAGAAGCATATCGTAGTGACATGTTAGATAGAGGTGGGGAGGGGAAACCTCCCACCCGAATCTGCCACAGATAGAGCAGTTGGCCGCACACAAAGCTCTTACATAAAGGCTCCATTTATACGGGGGTGGGGGGAACTCACAGGAGTATATATCGGATCAATGACTGTCAGAGAAGACCTAAAGATAAGCTAAACACTTGCTTTGCAGGTGTCTAGAACACTGGAATAGAAGAACATCTGAAGATAGGGTGGCTAAGAGGTCAGAAGCTGCATAGAGAAGGTCCCAACCTCACCAGCCCGTGAGGCAGTAGTGCAAAAAAAATAGTGTTCTTGGCCAGACTGAAGATTTCGCCTTGCCCTGCCCTGGCTGCTGACTAATGTCTTAAGGATGTGAGATGATGAGGAAGGGATGCTGCCAGGGATGCTGGGAGGGGCAGGTCACAGGATCGGGGGTAGAAATAGAAACAGCAAGAAGCACAATGGATTCGGGGAGGGTTTACCAGGTGTAGGATATGGTATAAGCAATTTTTTTATAGTCTCTCATTTAGTCTCCACAGCAATCTACTGGATCTCTAGAGAAGAGGTGAGATCCAAGAGCTGGTCAATAGCCTACACATAACAATGGCTATTAAGAAAGAACAGGGGGCTGGAGAGATGGCTCAGAAGTTAAGAGCACTGACTGTTCTTCCAGAGGTCCCGAGTTCAATTCCCAGCAACCACATGATGGCTCACGACCATCTGTAATGGGATCTGATGCTCTCTTCTGTGTAAAGCCTCACCCTAACTGTCCATAGTGACTGTGAAGAACCTTCTTGTACCTTCCTGCGATGCATCCACCAGTCGTGGCCTACGAGCTGCGGTTGACAGATGCTGCTTTCCGGGAAGATCATGCTGAAATGTGCCTCCTCCCACATCCTTTCCTGTTGCCCTTTGGCTCTGTGGTAGCCATTGTTGCTGTCCATAAGACATTCCCATTTGATTCTGAGCAGCAGCAGCAGGATGGAGTGTGTGTACTTATGTTCAACATCAAGTTAGATATTTCCCTGGCTGTGGTTTTGGTTAAGTGATAATGTGGTTTTGGCACGATTGGGAGGTGGTGGGATCCTTAATTGGGGAGGCCAAGTTGAAAGTCCCACTGGGGTATGTGGTGGCCTGAATGAAAATGGCCCCCATACACTCACAGAATGGTATTATTGGACATGTGGCATTGTTGGGGTCAGTGTGGCCTTCTTGGAGGAAGTGCGTCACTGGTGGGTGGGCTTTGAGATTCCAGAAGTTCAAGCCAGGCTTAGTATCATTCTCTCTTCTTGCTGCCTGCCAATCCAGATGTCAACTCCTTCTCCAGCACCATGTCTGCCTGCGCACTGCCCTGCTTCCCACCACAATGACAATGGACTAAACTTTTGAAACTGTAAGCCAGTCCTAGTTAAACGTTTTCCTTTATAAGAGTGGCTGTGGTCATGGTGTCTCTTCACAGCAATGGAAAGCATAACTAAGACAGGGTATGGCCTTGAAGAGTATTGGGACCCTGGTCCTTTCTTCCAACTAACATGGGACGAGTAGTATGCTCCTCTCCAACATACTTCTGCCATGGTACAACCTCAACCGAGGCCCCAAAGCAATGAAGCAATGATGCTAACCAACCATAGGCCAAAATAAAACTGTTCTCTAAGTTGGTTATGTCAGATGTTTTTCCAGTGAATAAAAGCTGGCTAAGATACGGTGTGACTTCCTTTGGCCAGTAAAGACTAAGCAGAAATTTAAAAAGCCAGTGTGCAGTTTTAGCTCTGCCAAAATTGGGGGGGGAGACTGTTTGGATGAAGCTTGATTTGGCCTGAATCCATGAGCGAGCAGGATGCACAACATTTCCCCACCCCTACCCTACTCCCTGTGTTGACCTGCTTTGAGTGAGTAGCAGGAACAGGAAACAAGGGTTGTGGGAGCCAATGAGATGTGGAGATTGCTTGTTGTTGCAGCAAAACCTGACCTATCCTGGCTGAACTGGGTCTCGTGCTGGTCAGTCTGTACCAGGCCAGCAACACTCCTTCCTCCTCAGAGACTTCTCTAAGCCAAATTGCCTCTATTTTCTCAGCTGAGCTTTCTACTTGTTAACTTCTCAACTGATCCCAGAACCATTGGACAGAGTCATCCAGCCGTCTTTGCAAAGCCTCTAGCCCCAGCATGCCATCCCAGTGATATACCCAGGGTCACCCAAAGCTCCCAGTCAGCAAACAGGGCAACCTACTATTGCCTTCTCATTCATTGGACTCCAAATGGGCTTCAAGATTCAGAAGTAGACTGCTTTTAACTGGATTCTTATCCTGACACTTCCACTGGGTTACTCTAGGCAAGTTCCTTAACCCCTCTCTGATCCTGTCTTCTAAGTTAAGGCAATAAATGATGGTAGGCTTGAAGCAGTTTTAAGAATGAAGTAAAGTGCCCACAGTGCCCCTGTGTCTGGTGGGCTACACAAGTGTTGTGCCTCTTCCTTTTCTCCCCATCCAAGCTCCTTTGGGCTCATATGCGAGGGGGAGAGGAAGGCCTTTCTGGAATGAGGCCAGACTGCTCTAAGGCCATTGCTGGATTCTCTTAGTCCTAGGCTCTAAGACACAGCTGTCTCTGCCTCCTTCGCCTCCATGGACCTGGGAGATAGGGAAGCAGACTACAGATGTCCAGAGCTCAGAGAAGGCTGCTGAACTAATCCTGGGACTGCTCAGCAGGCTTTCTTCTGTCTGTGGCCGCCTGTGGCTGGGCTCAAATTTCCCAGGCCCCCAGCTCAGGAACAACTGTTGGCTTTTCCCCTCCCAACCCCCCACCCGACTCTCCTCTGTGCTCCCAACAAGAGTATCAGAGGCTTCGGGGCAGGCCTAGGAAGGGGTCTGGGAAGAATTCAGAGGCTGTAGCCACTCAATCCAAGTCATTGTGAAGCCTGGGGTCTCAGATACCTGGGGTTCCACAGGTCTTTCAGAATGCAGGCCTCTCTGGATGCTAGTTACTTGGTCAAAAACCTTGGGCCCAGCTGGGCAGTGGTTGCACACAACTTTAATCCCAGCACTTGGGAGGCAGAGGCAAGCGGATTTCTGAGTTTGAGGCCAGCCTGGCCTACAGAGTGAGTTCCAGGACAGCCAGGGCTACACAGAGAAACCCTGTCTCAGAAAAAAAAAAAAAAGAACAACCTTGGGCCCAGCATTACTTTGTGGCGTTCTGACAACTCCATGGTCCCTGAACTGGCTGTGCCTCCCAGGGAAGCTTCTACCCAGCATGGTGGAGCAAGACCTGGCTCTGGGGTGGGAGCCTCTTGGTGTAAGCAGAGCCCCATCTGTAAGCTTTCTCAGATTCCTCTGCTAAGGGACTGGCATCTGACTGCTTTCCTTGTTCCTAGCAGACTCCCACCCCAGAGGTGTGTGTGTGTGTCTGTCTGTCTGTCTGTACACACACATGCGCACACACATGCCCTTGCACTTGTTACTGTGTCCTGAATGCCTATAACAGGAAAAGCTTACTTTATTCTCTCCTTACCCACGTTGTTTCCCATCTGACAAATGAGAACCCGATAAGCCAAAAGACAAATCGAGACACTTGACTTATACCGGGAATTGGGACAAATTTTAGTCAAAGCCAAGATGGGAACATCATCGAGGTGACCTTTGAGCCCATACCCTCTCTCCACCTACCAACTACTCAGAAGCAGGTCGGCGGCTGTGCAATTCCCACCTGAACGCTGAGCCCAGTGTGCACCAGAACCATGAGCCACGTTAGAAGACAGACAGACAAACACAATATGAATATGATACCTAGTACCAGGACATCTACCCATTGCTCTAGCTTTCCTCTGCTTTGTATGAACAAGTTTCTACATACAACAAAGACTGTGGTTATCTGGCTTCTCCCACAGAAGAGGTTGTTCCCAAGGTCCACTTAGTTACACTGTGTGTCCACACCATTTTCCTTCTCAGGGGTGTAAAACCATTATGCATATAGACCACATCATTCAAAAAAGTGGGGGGGGGGTGCATTTATTTATTTACTGGGAGTGAGGCATGTGCACCACAACCTATGTATGGAAGTCAGAGGACAACTTGTGGGAGTTGATTCTCTCCTTCCACCACGCGGGTCCCAGGGATGGAACACAGGTTGCCAGCCTGGGTGGCAAGCAACTTTACCCTCTGAGCCATTTCACTAGCCAGCAGGCCACAACTTGTTCCTGTGCTCACGCTGACAAACATTAGGGTTGTCCCTAGTGTGAAGTGAATGTCTAAGAATCTAGAGTATACTGTTGTTCAGCCTGTGAACAGTATCCCCTAATCACAAAGTGTGGGCCCCTGATGGGACCTGTGCAGGCAGCTGCCATGGCTGCTGGGGTGTTTTCTGAAGCAGCTGTTTGGCAGTAGGCTTGAAGAGTCTCTAAGCTGTCTTTTATTCTGCCTCCAAGGCCCAGGACAGAAGCAAAGGAAAGGGGAAAGGGGTAACCTCCCCCAGAAGCTTCTGGAAGCTTCTGACTGATGGTAGACTCTGATGGTGAACAAAACCTAGTCATGCTCTAGGCTCTGACACCATCAGCTGGGCAGGCTTGTCTAGATGGGGAAACTGAGTCCCAAGGAACAGCAGTGGTTCACAAAACAGGCAGAAGAGACGGAGAATCAAACCCTGGTACTCTGGTTCCAGCATGGATTCTTTTTCCTGAAATCAACATGGATTTGGGGTCAGCTCCAAGTGGCTGTATGGCTCCTTGGTGGCTTCATCAACCCTTCTACAGGAAGTGGACTTTCATCAGATATGTGGGGAGTGTGGGGGAAAGGCTGATGCTGGCCCTGGGCCCAGGGTCTACCTGGGTGCCAACAGCCGCTCCCACAGGTCTTTCTGTCTCCCTCTCTTCACCTATAAAATGTTCACCTGTCTCCCCCACAGACATGAGATCATGCCCAGGAACGGAGCTTCCAGGCTGTGAAACTCTAAGCTGAAGGGAAATGAGCACACCAATCCTTCTGGCTCCTTGAGTGCAATCAGATGATTCCAGTTCTTTCCCTCTCCTGAAAAGAAAGTTGCTCTGTCCCAAGGGCGCCTTTACCTCCACCTGCTCTGGGCCTGGCCTAGGCCCCTTTAGACAGCAAAACACTTGAGCCAAATCCTGGCTCCCAGCCTCGCCTGAGGAAAGGGCTGCACCTGATCTGCATTAATCTGCCCTGGCCTTGCCAGACTTGGACTAAATTAAGTGCATCCCTGGCCAGCAGCTCTGGCCCCACAAACTGTGCATTCTTCCATCCTATGTCCCTCCTACCCACAGCTGTGACTTCCCATCAGGCAGAGGAAAGTTGACAGGACCTCCCATGCTCAGACACCGGTGCCTTCCCTGGTTCTGGCTCGTCTTCAGGCAGTAGGGGAAAATAGGGTCCTTGAGCCTGTGGGGAATCTGCTGCTAGGTCCCTTCTGTCCTTGCATGCAGTTTTTAACCCCCTTCTAAATGCCAAATACTCTTCTAGGCAGATGGAGAAACAGAGGGAAGCATCTGCCCTCCTGTACTTTGCCCTCCACTGAGAATAGAGAAAGGTGGCATCTGCAGAGGAGGTGAGTCTTACAGGACGCTAGAAAGGGGTAAGAGAGAAAAGAGCCAGTGAGGTGGCTCTGTGGGTAAAGGAATTTGCAGCCAAGCCTGGCTACTCGTGTTCTATCCCCAGATCCCACAAGGTGGCGGGAGAGAGCTGACTCCCAGGAGTTCCCTCACCTCCACATGCACGGCACTCTCCTATAAACACACACACACAAATAAATGAAACATTTTCTAAAAACAGGCTGAGGTTGTAGCTGAGTGGTGAGTACTTATCGAGCATGTTGAGGCTCTGGTCTCAATCTTAGTAAAAACAAAAACAAAAAATAAAATCTCAGTAAAACAGAGTGGGGCCCTAGGAGTAGGCTAGGCAGAAAGGAAGCAGTGGCGTTAAAACAGGAAGAGGCGGGTCCAGACAGGCATCCGTGAAAGAATGGCCCCTGGGAAAGTCTCCAGAGCTCCCTCACCCAAGGATTCTTAGAATATCGGTACTCAGTATTCCTTTCCGTTTCTCCAGAAGCTAGAGAAGATGCCAGGCTGTTGGCAGGACTCCTCAGAGGCAAGCCAAGAGATGGTGCCCTTCCTTCCTGCGTGGGAAGAGACTTTTCTATGAGTGGAAGTCCTGTCGGGGCTCAGGGATACTGGTGTGGCTGTGAAGGGGTCAGCAACTAGAAACTAGGCAATGTGAAGTCCACATCCAAGCCAAGCACTCGGGCTCCTCTGTAGTCAGATCCCCCAGTTGGTAAATTGAAACAGGCCTCAGTCAGAAATAGAAGCAACCCAAGGGAGGGTTCATGTTTGCCTCACCTGGGAATATGATGTTTGCTTCATGGAAGATCTTGGGCTACAAGAGTGGCTAGAGGTATGGGTGTCCTATCCTGTCTCCCTCAATCCCAGACCTGTACACACACACACACACACACACACACGCTCACAATATATACTACATAGACCCATTGTACATCCACATATACAGCCCATCATGTCCCAGTACATGCTCAAACACACACAAGCATGTAAAACATGCATATCACACATAACACAATCTAGCCACCTACCATACCTAGACAGCACAGGAACTTACCCATGATAAAGCAGCAGCCTACCAAGTCTGACTGAGCTCTCCAGAACCGTCTCTGTTTCCCCAAGGGGTTGGGTGAGTCTTCCTATGAGGTACCTTCCTGGCAGTGACTTTGTTCTTTGTTCTGGAGAGGGAGAAGGAAGAACATTAGGTTTTTTTAAGAATGAAAGAATTTGTTTTCCCATCTATCCTGCATAACGATCAAGATACTTTCGTGTTACACTTAAAAGAAACTGTGGTTTTGGAGTGTTTGCTACTTCTAGAAGACAAAGATTTAAAATGTATTATAGACTAAGCATGGTGATGGCACGGGCTTTTAATCCAGCTTTTGGGAGGCAGACACAAGCAGATCTCTGTGACTTGAAGCTAGCCTGGTCTACAGAGTGAGTTCCAGGACAGCCAGAGCTACACAGAGAAACCTTGTCTCAAACAACAACAAAAAAGTGTATTATAGGTGCTCGAGCACACACACACACACACACACACACACACACACTTAATAACAACAAGAACAGATGAAACAGATAAGACATAGTTCCAATAAAGGTCTTCACATAACAATGTGAATAAACAAAAGGGCTTTGAGACAAGGAAGAGTATTGTGCTGTCCAGCCTACAGATATTTTTAATGTAAGTGGTGTTTTGCCTGCACACCCCATGTATGCAGTGTCCATGAAGGTGAGAAGAGGGAGCCAGATTCCCTGAAATTGCAGTTGCAAATAGCAAACTCCCATCCTCTCGAAGAGCAGCCCGTGCTTTGAATGGCTGAGCCACTTCTGTAGCCCCTTTCCACCTAAAATTTTTAAAATCCTTCTACATAATCCACTTTCTAGAGTAGTTCAGGCTGTGATAGTTGTGCAAAGCTCAGGGAAAACCTGTGCCAGAAGGCCATTCACCTGTGTGTCCAAAGCCACACCAATAGGTACTCTCTTCATCCACCCAGTGAGGAAACATTCTAAGCACTGTAAGTCAAGACACGGGTTAGGTTGCTGTAACAGACTTGTACCACCTTACAAGTGGGTCATTACTTTTCTTCTTGTTGTAACTAAACACTTGACAAAAGCAACTTAACCTCATGAAGGTTTACTCGTATATTATCTTCTGTGGACTTTTAAGTTTTAGCTTGCATTTAAGAATGACATCTAGTCTCTGCAGGGTTAGGTGCATCTTCTCCTGCTGAGGTCAGACAAGGTAGCCCAGTTGGAGAATGGATTCCGGCAGCGATCGGGATGTAAAATGAATAAATAAATTAATGGAAAAATACATTGCATGTTAATGTATTGCATGAAACAAGCAAACAAACAAAAAGAATGACATCATTTAGGTCAGTGTTTCTAGATGGTGTAAGGAAGCATCAGCATTGTCCACTGTGTATGCAGCTGACTAGTTGTGTGTACGGAAGCATCAATGTTGTTCACCGCATATGCGGCTAGTTATACAACACCATTTGTTGAAAAGCCAGCTCTTTTCTCATTAAATTTTCTTGGCCCCTTATCAAAAACAGATTGCATCTATGAGAAGGTCCTGCTGTCCTGATTTTTTTATGTCCGTCCTTGCATCCATATCATATAGTACTGGTGCCTGAGGCTTTGTACTAATCTTTGAAGTTGGATGGTCTGATTCCTCTAGTTGGTTCTTTTGCAAGCCTGTTTTGGTTCTGCCAAGCACCTGGGGTTGCTAGAGGAATTTTAGGATGTGCTTGTTGTTCCCTGGAAAGAACAAAGGCCATGAGACTTTGGCAGTGAATGCATTCGATCCAGAGATTGTGTCAGGAGGACTGAACTCCTGACAGCACTAAATCTTCCCAGCCGGGCACACAGGACTTTTCTTTCAGTTACTAAATCTAACTCTATGTATTAGCTTTTCTTTGGCATCATTGTAAGTAAATTGTGTGTTCATCTGTGTTTATGTGTGTGTGTTCCTCTCTCTCTCTCTCTCTCTCTCTCTCTCTCTCTGTGTGTGTGTGTGTGTGTACATGCCAAAGAACAACCTCAAGTATTGTCCACCTTGTTTGTTTGTTTGTTTGACACTGTGTCTCTGGAATTTACCAAGCAGGCTTGGCTGACTAGCCAGTAAGCCCCAGGGATCCACCTGTTTCTGTCTCTGAAGCACTGTGTTTACAAGTGTGTCCCTCCATGCCCAGCCTTTCCCACAGGCTCTGGAGACTGAACTCAAATCCTCATGTTTAAAAAGCAAGTAGTGAGCTATTTCCTTAGCCCCTGGAGTTGTGAGTGTGTGTGCGTGTGAGTGTGCTCGTGTGTGTATGAGTGTGCAGCCATGCCTGTGACTGTGCAGACCAGAGGTTGATGCTCTGTTGTTTTCCTCCATTGCATCCCACCTTATTTTCTTTTTAAAAATATTTATTTTAGAGTTCCAGGACAGCCAGGGCTACACAGAGAAACCCTGTCTCGAAAAACCAAAATAAATAAATAAATAAATAAATAAATAAATAAAATTATTTTAGCCATTTGTGGTGCCACACGCCTTTGCAATTTGCTGAAGGAGGTGGAGGCAAGAGGAACCCAAGTTCAAGGCCAGCCTGGACTACAAGTTTTTAAAAAAATATTAATTAAAAAATATTTATTTTATGTGTATGGGTGTTTTGCCTGCATGCATGTCTGTGAACATCCATACATGTAGTGTTCACCAAGGCTAGACTAGAGTTACAGATGATTGTGAGCAGGTACCATGCAGCTGCTGAAAATAAAACCTGGAACCCCTAAGAAAGCGGCCAATGATCCTAGCCACTGAGCCATGTCTCCAGTCCTTTCTTTCTTCTCCTTCTCCCTCTCCCTCTCCTTCTCCCTCTCCCTCTCCTTCTCTTTCTCTCTCTCTCTCTCTCTCTCTCTCTCTCTCTCTCTCTGCCTCTCCCTCTTTCCCTCTCTCTTTCTCTGAGACAGGGTATCAGGGTATCTGTGTATCCTAGGATATCTTGCAACTTCCTATGTAGGATGGCCTTGAACTGACAAAGACCCACCTGGTTTTGCCTCTTAAGTGCTTGTATTTTTTTAAAAAAATATTTATTATTGTTAATTAATTATTATCATTAATTTATTTATTATGTATAGTTCTGCCTGCAGGTATGCATGTACACCAGAAGAGGGCACTGGATATAGATAGATAGATAGATAGATAGATAGATAGATAGATAGAGATAGAGATACACATACGCACACACCCACACACACACATATGATGTGGTTGCTGGGGATTGAACTCAGGACCTCTGGGAGAGCAGCCAGTGCTCTTAACCCCTTAGCCCTTGTTCCAGTCCCTCCACCTTATTTTCTTGAAACAGGATCTTTTTACTGAGCCTGCCGCAGCCAGTTTGGTAGTCTGCCTAGCCACTGGTTCCTCTGGAAGCCCCCCACTTGCACACACCCATCACCTGGTAATGCCTGATTTTAATGGGACATGGGGCCTTGAATCCTGGTCTTCATGCTTATGTAAGCAGCATTTTTGCACGCCCTGCACCATCTCCCAGCTCTGGGATTGTTTTTAAGTTCAGTTCTGGACTGTTGACTGCTAGGGTCTGGAACCCCTTCATTTTAAGTACAAATACAGGGACAGAAGGAACATCTAAGAACCCAGTTTATGCTAAGAGGAAGTATAGTTGATAAAAATAAATGAGAAAGACACACACATGCACACACACA